>JASTTN010012554.1:0-19049 GCA_030324115.1 Sorex maritimensis
ACCTCCACTACCTCTACTACCCAGCCACTGACATGCTCCATGCTGCTTTCCAGGACACTTGGGCCGAACCTCACACATGAATGAAGCCCCAAAGAACCAGGTAAAGCAGAACTTTGCGACCTTGGACTCTAGGCTCAACAAGAACCAGAAACAAGATCCTCTGTCTGCCTCTTCCAATCTCCAGCGCTCCAGGGATCAAACCTAAACATCCCACCCTACTAGTGCCAGATAAATACTCACTGGCTGACCTCCACTACCTTCACTACCCAGCCACCGCACAACTTCAGACCACTTTCTGGATACACCATAAGACACTTAATACCCATTTTCCATAATTTCCGCACCATATTTGATGCGGTTCAAATATGGTGTGAACCATAGGAACACCTGTAAGGGCAATTGGAGGCCACCCTAAGAGCCTCCAACCCTCTCAGAGAGCCTGGAAAGCTACCAAGAGTACCCGCCCACATGGCAGAGCCTGGCAAAGCTACCTGTGATGTAATCAATATGTGAAAAACAGTAACAACAGTGGGCCTAATTTGCCTAACAACGAAAGAGCCCCCTAATACAGAAGTGTTATGAATGATGAGCAAGGAGAGTCTTATAAAATCTCAGGTACAAACTAGACTGCCAAACGAAGAACTAAAATGACTGTCTATACTTGCAACCCAAGAACGCTGGCATTGGAAGCATTCATCAAAGACCTGATGGTGCAAGCACAGAAGATCAAGTACAATAGCCATGGTCTGACCAAAAGGAGAAGGCATCGAACATATAATGCCATTTTCAACACTGGAGAAGAACTGTTCCAAGGAACATTCAACAACAGAGGCACTGGTGGCATCGTTGTCCTTGTCAACACGAACTTGGCCATGAGCATTGATTCATTTGAATGCCTATCAACCCGAATCGGACAATTACACTTGAATAGATGTGGTTCACTTTCTATCTTTGTTGTCTACACACCAACATCCAACTACAATGAAGAAGAAATTGAGAAGTTCTACATGGAGCTGGAGAAGTTCTATAAAGAAAACCATCCTTCTACAAGATTATTTTCAGTGATTTTTATGCCAACATAAGACTGAGAAGGTCGCCTGAAGAACTCCACATCAGGACCCATGGTTTAGAATGGAAGGAACAGAGTAAGAGATTGTCTGAATTCATCATATTGATCAAGACATTCCATGGTAACTCACAGTTACAGAAGGCCAAATCTAAACGTTGGACATGGGAGTCTCCTGCTGGACAGTTCCAAGATGAATTGACCACATCATATTCAATCAAAAGATTTGCCTGACTGATGTCGCTGTTGTCCCAAAATTCCAAATGGGATCGGACCACCGTCTCCTTCCTGAAATATTCTAATTCACAGAGCGGGGGGGGGGGGAAAGGACTGCAGAATATAAGTTTAAGAAGAGAACTCTGAGAATGACCACCAACTGGGAGCTCTTTGGCACTATTGGGGCAATGTGGGACGATGATGCCATTGTTGACAACATCGATGAGGAATATGATCTACTGGTTCAGCACCTCCATGACTGCAAGAATGCTGAGAGTGGGAAAGCCACAAACAGATGCCTGTCTTCGGAAACTCTTGAGCTCATTTGCCAAGGTGGTTTGGCATGAGCCTCAGGCCATCACAGGCTAACATCTGAGATCGCAAAGCTGTGCAGAGAAGCGATAAAGGAAGACCTCAAAGAGAGAAGAGCAGCAGTGTTGGCCGATGCAGCAGAATCTGGGAAAAGTATCCACAGTACTCACCTGTCCTTTGCCAACTACAAGACCAAGATGACTGCCCTCCGATGTCCTGATGGATCTAGCACATCTTCTAGAAGGACAATGGAGAGGATTATTCACAACTTCTACTCGGATCTCTTTGATAGCCACGTCCACCAGCCCACAAACCAAATTCCGAAGGATGGATATGTCGATCCCAATGTCCTCCTTTCCGAAATCCAACACGCCATTTCGTCGATAAAGACGCATACTGCACCAGGTCCAGACAAAGTCAGAACCGAACACCTGAAGAATCTGCCGACAGTACTCGTCAATACACTGGCTCGGCTCTCACATGCTACCTGTCTGAATGCAAGTTTTCAACCCAATAGAAAACCAGCAGGACCATTCTGCTGTACAAGAAAAGAGACATCCATGACATCGGCAACTAAGCCCAATCTGCCTGTTTTCCATTGTCTACAAGTTGTTCACTTAAGTCATCCTGAATTGAACAGGCAGAACACTAGATGAAGGACAACCATGCGAGCAAGCTGGGTTCCAAAAAGGATTCACCACAATTGACCAAATCCATAAAATGACAATACTCATTGAAGTTTCGTGAGATTCAAGATTCTGCTCTGTCTAATGTGCATCAATATAAAGAAGGCCTTTGATTCTGCTGAGACTGAAGTGGTCATTGAAGTCCTAGCCAAATAGGGCATTCAAATCAGTGCATCAAGATCCTCGATGAGCTGTATTATGGATTCACCACCAGGATCTCATTATTCTACAAGGAAACGATTATGGACGTAAAGAGGGTTTCTGTAGGGTGATACCATTTCACTGAAACTCTTCAGTGCCACCCTTGAGAAAGTCATGCGATGACTGGAATGGGAAGGAATGGGAGTGAAGATAGACAGTCAGCAACTACACCACCTCCGCCTCACTGATGACATAATTCTAATAACACCAAACATTACCCAAGCGGCAGAAATGCTGGCTGATTTCGACTGCGAGTCTGGAAAGGTTGGATTGCAGCTGAATCTCAGCAAAACAATGTTCATAGGGGCCGGAGCGATAGCACAGAAAGTAGGGCATTTGCCTTGCACGCGGCCGACCTGGGTTCAATCCCCGGCATCCCATTTGAATGCCCTAAGCACTGCCAGGAGTAATTCCTGAGTGCAAAGCCAGGAGTAACCCCTGAGCATCGCTGGGTGTGACCCAAAAAAGCAAAAAAAAAAAAACAATGTTCATAAAAAATGAACTTGTCCCTGATATTCCATTTGCTCTCAATAGAACAAACATCTCCGAATGTAGCAGCTATGTGTACCTTGATCGAGAACTCAGTATGAGGAACGATTTGGTGCCAGAACTGAAACAGGAGGAAGAGAGCAGTGTGGAACGCCTTCAAGAGCATTGAAGAAGTGGTTAAGAGGACAAAGAACCTCTGGCTCCAGGCACATCTTTTCAATCCGCCATTCTTCCTGCACTAACATACGCCTCAGGGACCTGACCCCTACACAAACAGGATGAGAACATTATTTGGGTATCGCAAAGAGGAATCAAAAGAGCTATGTTTGGAGTATCACGTTACACTCAAATGAGAAGAGGAATCCCGAGTTCCAAGCTCTGTCAACGATCAAGAATCAGGGAGGCTGTCTCATTTGCCAAGGCAGCAAAAATCAGATGGGCTGGACATGAAATGCAATTTACAAATGACTGCTGGACTAGAGCTGTTACCGACTGGATTCCATAGGATGTCAAAAGACTGCATTGCCACCCACCCATGAGATGGTCAGACTTCTTAGTCAAAACCCTGATCAAACATTTTGAGGCTGCTTTTTTTGCAGGAGGGAGAAGATACTATTGGGCTATACTAGCATGCGACAGGGACAAATGGAGACTTCACTGGCGCTCACTCGAGCAAATCAAAGATCAACAGGATAACAAGTGATACAAGTGATTTCTTTACTCAATCTTTTCAGGGACCTCCTTAACTAGTGATAAGGTAGTGATAAGGACTTATTCCTGATTCTGTGCCCAGGGATCACTCCACACTGGGCTCAGGGTACCCTCTGGGATTCTATGAATAGAACATGGACTAGCAACTTCCCAGCTGGAACATTTCTCTGAGCCCTGATGTTTGTTCATATCTCACTGAACTTCCAGTTCTTGAGTAGCTTCACCTGTTCTTATTCACACAGTTACAGGAGTGAGGTGAAACTAAGTGAACCACGTGGACCAAAGTGGAGTCAGGGTTGGCCCAGAAGGGGGCTCAGGGATTGGTGATGACTGGGAAAATATACATGGAAGTAAAATTCCTGTGTCTGTATGTGTGTGTGTGTTCAGAGGCATTGGTGTTCTCCTTACTCCTGGAGAGTTGTGCTCAGAAACTCTTCACACAGTGCTTAACCTCGATAGTAAAGTGAATTCAACACGTTTCTATATGTATCTGACACATGAATGGAAAGTCTCCTCACCATTGTGCAGCTGAGAGGTCTTTTAATAGTTTAATACTAGACTAGAATGAAATTCTTCAAAATTTGAATCAGTGGGCAAGAACAACTCTACTGTAGGTGTATAAGAGACAACTATAGTCTCTTCTCAGACATGTTGACCCATTGTTCAGCTATGATGATTTGATGTGTGTTATAGTAAGAATATGAAGTTTAGTCAGTTTATAAGTTTATTTTTGTTAGCAAAATTAGTCCATAAATATACTGAAGTTATTGTAACTGTTCCACTGAGAACTTAGCTCAACACAGAGTGCAAATAGGAACCATGGGTTAGGGTTCCCAAAATGAGGTGATTAAAAATCAATTGTGATTGCTTTGTGTAATTTCTTTTTCTTTGTAAAAATGCTTGCATTATTGTTCTTATGAGTGCCTGGATATGGGCCCGGTGAGTAAACTAAATTTGTAGGTGCTTCAACATGTCAGGTATGCCTGGATTCGGGTTTTCCTAACGAAAAGTCTGTAATTCTGCTCGGAGGCTGCTGCTCTTGCCTAGGACAGCCCGCCAGCGTGTGTGAATACACTCCTCCAAATATAATTCTCTTTATGTCTTGGTGGCTTTGGGTTGTGTCCCCAGGACATTTGAAGACCTATACAGAATATGATGATAGGGGAGGCTTGACATCCCAGGTGGCAGCATTTCTTTGATATGAAAAATAATAGAATTTTTTTGGGTGTCAGCACCCAAAAAAAAGGTTCTGACACCAAATGGTTCTCTACTCCCGCATTAGGCTCTGTTTATGCTCAATTCCGTGCTGAGAGACCATAGAAGTGGTGGCTGGAATGATGCACGGTCCCCATCTTTCAAATTACATGCTTGCTCCACTGAGCTATCCCGATGGCACAATATTTATTTTGACTGTGTGAATCTTACCAGCTCACTTGTATTTGGTGACCACACACAACAACGCAATTTGAATTGCAGCAAGTCCTGAAGCTGTGGTTTGAGTTCTGAAACCAATCACATAAGCAAAATAAGAATTAATTGAGTGGCACTTAGTTTAATGTGCAGAGCCGATAAAGGACATCTCTATGGCTCTCACAGTCCTAACAGGCCACAGAACCTTTGGAAGGATCGTGGACATGCTTGGAAATCCCCAAACTAGCTTTCTGCATTTTTTTATTTGACCAGACCCAGTGATATTGGGGCATCATATGGGATGCTGTGGATCAAATACTGATCGGTCACGTGTAAGACAATCGCCCACCCCGTTGTACTTCTAGCTTTGTTATGGGCACACGTGTTCACTCTTTAATATAAAGGTGGAAGAATATTCCTTAGCGTGTCAGAGAGAGAACAGCATTTAGCCTATCTTCCTTGCATAAGGGTGAAAGGGGCTGATCCCTGAGCAGCGCCCAAAGGAACCCCAGAGAACAACCAGAAATAGCCCCAAAACAACACCAGGACAACAGGGGGAAAATGAATTTATTAATATAATCAAAATCATACTCATGATGGGAGGACAAGACAAGCCTGGTGACAGAGAGGGCAGGTTGGGGTTTAGCTGCTCTTGAAAAGGGCACCCTGACACTGCAGGCAAGCCTGGAGCAGTAAGAGAAAGACAGGAAACGAAGGGTCCCGAATCTCATGGATGTATAAAAGATGAAGAATGGAGCAAAGTGAAGAAAGCAATGCTCAAGGGAGCAAAGGGGAACGTGAGTGGGGTACAATAATCTAGATATGAGAGCCCTAGAGATCTGGGGTCAGCAGCGCATGAGGGTATCACACACTACTCAGGGCCTGAGACAGGGAAGGACCAAATACCCTCACCTGAAAAAGTCTCTCCTCCCTGGTCTCAGGGCTCCTCCTTCCAGTCAGGTAATCATAAGCCTGTGTGTGTTGTCACTTCCTTTTCTACAAGGCTCTCAAAGTGCCCGGCTCTGGGTGATGAGAGAATGTTTTTGACCAAACCAGTGAATCTGTGATGCAACTGGAATCGGTTCAGATAAAGGAGTGTAGAGGCTGCTGCTGGAGTGGTCTTTCAAACAGTGGGGGCTGTGGGAAGAAGGCCTGATGCAAAACTGCTCCATTAAACCAATGCTTTCCCACAAGCGTGGAAAGGAAAAACACTTGCCGACTGACGCAAAGTAAAACAGGCAGGTAGGGAGTGGATGGGGGAGGGGACAATGAGTTTCTTGGGAAGTCATCAATCGAGATGGGGTGAAAGGAGTGACTCCGAGCCATCCCTGGAGATGCAGCGAGAAACTGGCCAAGCAGCCCAGAAAGCTGGAGAGACACTGGAACGGGAGCAAAGTAAGAACATCAGAGAGCACTTTCTGGTCAATGCGCTATCCCTTGATAACACGCGATCAATGAACTCTCACCTACAAGGAACACCCCAAGTGGCAGTTTCAGAAACACTATTTAAAATCACAATATGAGCCTGGAGGGAAGAGTCTATAATCGTGACACTTGCATTGATCTTGGTCACCTAGAGTCCATCCCTGGTATGCAAAATAGTGGCCCAAGCAGTGCCAGGAGTAACCCCTTTTCACTGACAGGTATGCCCTTCCCCCAAATGCATTGTTCAGTAAATAAATCCCAGGGTATCGAGATTCCTAAGAATACAGACATACATTTAGCTAACGGACAGCAAAACATGCTGATCACTTATAGTCTTATGTGGATTTTTGTACAATCTAAATTATTTTTATCATTATTTTTTTGGGGGGGTCACACCCGGTGATGCACAGGGGTTACTCCTGGCTCTTCACTCAGGAATTATCCATTGAGGTGCTCAGGAGACCATATGGGATGCTGATAATCGAACCCGGGTTGGCCACGTGCAACGCAAATGCCCTACCTGCTGTCCTATTGCTCGAGCCCCCTCATTTTTATCATTCTGATGACTCCTTGATGGTTGGATTTAACTGCTTCCAAAAGCAAGTTCTGTTTTCTCCTAAGAATACTAAAGTGAGAGGGGTGGGATCCAGGAATGTGACCACCCTTTACTGTTAGGAATCACAGCTGAATGGAATTGTGTGCTTGGATGGGGGAGCAGAGGGCTCTCCATATTCCCACTACGTGGAAAATATTTGACTCAGGGGCCCCGTCCATAGTTTCAAAGTCACAGCAAAAAAAGTCTTTGTGGAGGCTGGAGCAATGGCACAGAAAGTAGGGCATTTGCCTTGCACACAGACAACCAGGGTTCAATTCCCAGCCTCCCAGCCTCCCAGATGGTCTCCCATGCACCACTAGGAATTATTCCTGAGGGCAAAGCCAGGAGTACACCCAGAGCATCGCCGGGTGTGACCCAAAAAGGAAAAAAAATGTCTTTCTGTGCACAATAAATTCCATTTCACCTGTCTCCAATCCACCCTATTCAGGGGCCTTGCCAGGAAAACTTTCATTAGATACTTAATGTAATCATCTTCAGCATATGCGTAAATTAACAAAAATATGTCTAGAAGAAGCTTAGAAAAGATACAGAAGAAAGTGTGCTTACTTGCACAAGGCTGACCTGGATTCCAATGCCCTGTAACTATACCTGAGCCAGGTCCAATAGTAATGCCTCAACCCATGTGGTGTGGCTCCCCAAAACCTACACAGGAAGCCATGGAAAATGAAGGTTTGCCCATTTTTCCACTTTCAAAGGATTTACTGCAGCATCATGTTTGATCTCTGCCATAATTCCCGCTAACCTGTTTATCTGGGCCAAGCCAAAGTGAAAGCAAACAATGATGTAGTGGTGAGTTATGACAATTCCAGCAAGGGGCATTTTTGTACCTGTTTATTTAGTCACCTTCCTCCTGATTCCATCGCCAAGACCCATTATTTACAAGCTAAAATACACGGATGTCCAAGCAGAACCCAACTGGCATAGCTGCCCCTGGGTGACAATCAGCACCTGACTTTTCTTTATAGAACTGACTTACCTCATGGAATGGTTGTCCATTGGATGCAGGATTTTGACCTCCTTTGCTGTACTTTTGTAGCACTCCAGATCCCAACTGTCCAGAGAAAATCTGATGTAATAAATGGTCCTGTTCTGACCATAAGGTTTGTCATTAGATCAAGTCTTCCAGTATGATTTTTTCTATGCTTAGTAAGGGATGATTGGAATGTGAAGCCTGCCCCACATTCCTTACAAACATAAAGTTACTCTCCAGTATGATTTCTCATATGGCTAGTAAGGCCTGAATGCAGAGTGAAAATCTTCCCACATATCTGACATTTATGTGGTTACTCTTTACTATGATTTTTACAGTGATCAGAAAGTCCCGCTGATCGAGAGAAGGCCTTCCCACATTCCTTACAAACATAAGGTTTCTCTCCACTGTGAATTTTCCTATGTTCAGTAAGGTGTGAGGTTTGACAGAAGGCCTTCCCACATTCCTTACAAACATAAGGTCTGTCTCCAGTGTGAATGCTCCTATGTTGAATAAGGTGTGAGGATTGACGGAAGACCTTCCCACATTCTTCACATAAATGTGGTTTGTCTTCTGCTTTGATAGAAGTATGGTCACCACAGGGTAACTTCTGACTTAACTTTTGTCCACGCTGCTGACATTCCTGGAAATTCTGTCCACTGAGGGTTTGTAAAGGAACACCATAGTGCCAAGGACATGAGACTCTCCCCCACAATTCTTACACTTGGATGGATTCAGTACATCTTTAATTTGCTCCTGGGCCTTTTGGCCTGAAGAACTGACTATAAAAAGTGCTCCTCTCCCAAAGTCCATAGGCGGAGCCATTGGGTGGGTTTGTGCTTGAGGTTTGTGCAGAACTAACTGTGAGGAGCTTCTCCCAGGGGAGGGCTCCTTTGGAGTGAGGTCACTTTCTTCCTTCCAATGACCCTCAGAGGATACCCTGCCTGTCTCAGCAACCCCAATTGTATGAAGACAGGATTGCTCACTCAAGAATCTGTCACAGTGCACAGGATCAGGGGCATTCCACTGGGAATGGCTGCAGAACATATGTTCCCTGCAGAACAGAAGGCTTTCAATTCCTGCTATATTCCATCAAATCTCCATGTCTAAAATAATCCAGCCAGGCAGTGTCATGTTCTGATTCACCGTCTTGTGGGGTCCTGTGGCCCCTTGGTATATTCTGGGCTGATCAGTGCCTGTCACCACACATTAGATGAACAAATGGGGCCATGACTGGTTGGTAATTCAGGGGCCATTTATTCCTATCTTAGCATTAATTAGAGAGAAATCATGAAGGCTTGCTGGGCAGCAATGATACATACATGTGTTGGAACATTAACATAAACAATGCACACAGGTCAAGAGACTTTAGGGAAAGTTCCTCTAGAACATGCACCAAAGGACAGATTATGATCTGGGGGCTCCAGCACTGGAGAATCCACTCTAGATTCCTCCTCGTAGATCTGTCCCAGGGGTAGATTGCTTCTAAAGGTGTATTGCTTTCTCATTTCCTTTGCACTAATCCATTTAAACAATTGTATGAGATTTAATTCTTTATAATATTTCTAGTTATTTTGCATGACCCAGGTAAGTGATATAGGCCTTTATCTATACCATAGATCCAGCCAAAAGGGTGGCTTTTCCTGGGAACATCTCTTGATATTTCACACTTCACACTTCTCAGGCCAGGTTAGATATTTTCTAATTCCAATAGGGTTTTTATTCAGTTCCTGTTGGGGACGGGCCTGGGCACTCCCTGCCTTAGTTCCTGTAAACAGGAATGAGTATGGAGAAATGTGGCATGAGAGCGAGTCATCCCCTGACAGCCAACCTTGACAGGCGGCCAAAGGGCCACCATGCTCTGGCGGCCAGCCTGAAAAGGGGGTCGAAGGGCCACCATGCTCTGGCGACCTGCCTCGAGAGAAAAGTTGAAGGGCCACCATGCTCTGGCAGCTGGACTCGAGAGGAGGCTGAAGGGAGGATTGGCTCGCGTCTGCCATGGCCATGCTCAAGGCCACATCTGCTTTCCCATGTTACTCAAGGCTGATTGAAGGAACCGAAAAACAAGTAAGATTGGCAAAAATAAAGATGCTCTCACCACTTAATAGTGTTTATGCCACTTATGTAACCTGCTGATCATTGCTAAGCTAAGACTATATAAACCTGCTTGGATTTTCAGTAAACTTGCTGTATGCCGCATATTGCATGCAGTCCTCCCTAGCCCACTCAACTCTCATTCCCTCTCTCCGGCCGAGGTTCAAGTTGGCCGCGCAGGCTGCGGCAAGTACCCTCTTTTTGGGTCAATTAAAAATTTGTGCCATGACTGTTTTCTTAATTTATCATACTACTTATGGTGCTTAGGCTGTCCCCTTTCGAAACCAGGATAGCTTAAGGCTTGCTCAGGCCCATCTAAGTCCCTTGCTGTGACCCGCCTTTTGGGGTGTTAGGAATGAAGTGCTATGGAGGCTTAAGTCAAGTGCATAAGATGAATGCCCTGGAGGAAATATTTTTTTCGGGGTTAGTGAATTCCCATGTGAAAAAATCATCATGGAATTGGGAGTGCCTGGGGAGCACTGTGTGCATAAAATTTAATTAACCTTAGCTCTCTGCGTGGGAGAAAAAACAAACAAATGTGAAACCTCAGAAGCTTAGAACTATACTCCAACATGGCAGCTGTGCTTTCTGACATTTGAAACATATGAATCCAACGCTGAATATGTGCAGAAAATTTGCATTAAATAATCTAATGTTTCGTCAAAGCTGACTTGCAAAATTGACCAATGAGGGGTCATAAATTGTGTACATGCTTTTAATGTTAAGGAACGGACAATTTAAATGGAGTTAACACCCTCTGTAGTAAACTGAAGCTTCAGTTTCCAGTGGAAATAAAAGGGACCTGAAACTGGATTCGGTTCTAGCTCAGTGTGAAACCAGGGATTCATGTTTGAAGGCAACACTCCATCCACACGGCTGAGATGCAGTATAGGGGCAACAAGAGGATTCCTCTTTTGCACCAATGATGTTTTTTGTCCTGTTAGTTTTGTTTGAATTTAGTTTAGTTTTGGCGTGGGGCACACCAAGCAGATCTTAGGGACCAAAGTTGCTGGGGCTCTATGAACCATATGAGCTGGAAACCCAGATTTCTATCCCTGGGTAAAGGAATGATGAAGTGGACAACCAACACATTCTTTGAATCCATCTAACGCTTGTGCTTACTTTCTATCAAGGGACAAACCACAATATTTCACCTATGTGGAAAACAGGAATTTTTGTGGTTTTTGAACTTACTGACTTTTAACCCCAGTGAGGCTACGGCCCCTTTTCTCCTAGAATTCGGCTTCAATTCCCTCCCTGTCATATCCAGAGACTGTAAACATGGTGGTAGGATGGAGCCTGAACCTACACCTTTCTAATCCTATGCCTGGTCCACTGAGCTATCCAGCCAGCGTAAAAATACTTAGTTTGAATGTGTGAATCTTACCAGCTCAGTCGAATTAGATGATCCCTTTCCCAATTCAAACTGTGGCAGCACCACATCCTGAAGCTGTGGGTGGATTTCTGAAATCAAACACAGTCCACAACATAAGAATTAGTCGAATGCAAAGTAGATGAATAGGCAGAGGAGGTGGAAGATCTATTTGAGGATCTCCATGGGGAGCTTGGCAAACACACACTATCTTTTTCGGGTTTTATTTGTTGACCAGACCCAGGAACGCTAGGGAACCATATGGGATGCTCCTTATTGAACCCAGGTCAGCTAATATCAAGACAAGTGCCATCCCACTGTACTACAGGGCTGGTCCTGTCTAGCTTTGTTATGGGCTCAGTGGCTCACAATTTGAACGTAAAGGCAAAAACATTTCTTAGTGGATTGCAGAGAGAAAATCAAGTCTCTCATTTGTTTTCTGTGAGGCTGATTCCTGAGCACTGCCAAAAGTAACCCGTAGGGCTGTAGCGATACTACACTGGGTAGTGCATTTGCCTTGCACGCAGCTGACCCTGGTTCCATTGGGAGCATCCCATATGGTATTCTGAGCACCGCCAGGAGTAATACCTGAGTGTAGAGCCAGGAGTAACCCCAGTGCATTGCCTGGTATCACCCCTATAAAAGGAAAAAAAAAAGAAAAAGTAACCTGAGAACTGCCAGCAAAAGCCGAGTATCATGCAGCCCCAAAACAAAACAAGTGAAAAATTCTTATTACTTTTAACAATCTGACGGCTAAGATAAAGAGGACATAGAAGACAAAGAGTCACCCAGATGCTATTGGAAAGGGCTCCCAAGGCTGTACATTGGAGGCTGTCAGGCCAGGCTGGTGAGGCACAGACGGGGGGGTCAAAAGGGATCTGAATCCCGCGGACTGTTCTATATTCATGAAAGATGAGGAAAAACGATAAAGGCAGAAACCGAAGTGCACGGTCATTCTGTGATTGAAAGTCCAAGGGGAAGAAGAGTAGCGTGAGTGCAGTACAGACACCTGGATCCAGGATCCCGAGCCCCGAGAGAATCACTTGTCTGACACGCGCTCAGGACACCCACCCACTGTCAAGCAGTGGAGCCAGGGACGGTCCTCAGACACCCACCTGCACACACACCTCTCCTCCCCGGCGTCAGGGCTCCTCCTTCCAGCCAGGAGATCACCGCAGGCTTCCCCTCGGAATGCCCTGCTCCCAGACACAAGGATCAGTGACAAGGAAAAGGCAACAGGTTACTCCCATGTGTCCATATGAAATCGAGCAAATTCCACTAAAGGCATGAAAGAGTATCACCACTTTTGATATGCTGCAGATTACTGGTTATCAGTGACATTGAACCCAGGTTTTTATTTAAGAGTGAAAGAGGAGAGACCAGAAAATCCTGCTAACAATATAGCCCTGGCCTCTATGCGATTGATGCCAGCACTGTATTAACTTTGTGAAGTCCACACCAGAGATGATCAGGGGTCACTCCTGACTCTGTACTCAGGAATCACCTGGGAAGTGCTTGGTGACCATATGGGATACGCGGGATTGAACCTGCCTCAACTTCCTGCAAGACAATCGCCCTCAGCTCTATAGATATTTCTCTGTCCTGGCACCATGTGGAGTTTCCTGAGTCCCTCTAAAAGCGATCACTGAGTGCAGTTACCTGTGGCTATAAGGTATGCCAAAATGGGTAATAACAAGTCTCTCAATGGAGACGTTAGTGGTGACATCTCGAGCAAATCGAGGAGCAACGGGATGACAGTGACAGTGACAGTAGTGTAGTAAGTCCAAGAGCAAAAGAAACTCCAAACTAGACAAAGATGGCATGACCCACTGTTGTTTAAAAACGTTAAAAGAATCAACGGATCTGTACAGAGCCCATCAGGTGGATATTTGCCTTGGTGAAGGTCAATCCCAATTGGATCATTAACATTCTATTCGGTATCCTGAGGCAGCCAGGAGTGATCCCTGAATGCAGAGTCCCGGAGCAAACCATGAGTCATGCTGAAGTATCATTATCCCAAGAAATACTGAAAGTAACCCCAAACACTGAAATAGATTAGGACCCGATGGCTGAAGCCCTAAGAAAGAAACAATTTATGTTGGGGAAGATATTACAGTGGGTAGGACACCTGTTCTTTGCACAAATAAGGTTTAATCCCCTGCAGCCCATATGCTCCTGGAGCACGGCCAGGAGTAATTCCTGAGCATTCTCAGTGAAACCCCCAAACCAAATCAAAACAAAACAAAATTCTTGAACTTGAAGGAATGGTGCAATTGTACTGGAGGTAATGTTCTGAGTGTTGGAGCTGGCAACCAAGTCCAATCATTAGCAGTCCCAGGGTCTCCAAGAACCCCAAGAATTGATCACTTAACACACAGCCAGGTAGAATGTGTACTTGGCACCAGAGTCAAACCAAAACAAATACAGTGAAGCTGTGTGTAAAACAAGAAGAACTTGATATAGCACTTGAAGGAACTATTGAGATCACGGCCACACCCCAGGCGTCTAAGAAGGTCTGTGTCGGCAGGGTGTGCCCCACGCGGCTCTCACCAATGGCCCGCAGGTGCTGGTAGGGCTCCAGCATCACGTCTCTGTAGAGCTTTCGCTGAGAGGCATCCAGGGATGTCCACTCTTCCTGGGTAAAGTTCATGGACACATCAGAGAAGGTCACTATGTCCTGAGCAGACAGACATGGGACGGGAGACAGGACCAGTCACCACTCTGATTTCTCAGCCACGAGGACGGCACTAGAGGGGCTCAGGACATCTCCCCTGTTCCTTCGGGAGGAACCAGACTCCATGCACATTCCTGGCTCACAGTCCCAAGAAATCACTCTAAGGCAGCAAGGTCTGCAGCAATGTAAAGGTGCTACTCTATAAGGTTCCTGGAGGTGATGGCCTTACACAGACACCCCATGGCCAAGCCCAGCACTAGTGGTCCCAGCACTGCAGAGAGTAAGACCTGAACACATGCCCAGCAGGTCAGAAATAAAGCAATACTAGAGGGGGGCAGAGCAATAGTACAGCTGTTAGGATGTTTGCCTTGCATGGGGCTGACCTGGTTTGGATTCCCATCATCCCATATGGTCCCCCTGGCACCGCCAAGAGTGATTCCTGAGTGCAGAGCCAGGAGTAACCCCACCACCTCACCAGCATCACTGGGTGTAACCCAAAAAGTATAAAATAAAAAGAAGCAACACTAGGTTGGACCAAAATACTGGACACGCCCTGACCTATGGTACATCTCACATTCCTGTTCTAGGAATGAGGTGATACACAATGTCCAATGAGAAAGTCAAAGCTACGGGTGGACATATGTGCCAGTAGGACTTTAAACTCACAATTCAGGGCTGGGCAAAATCCCTTTAGAAGGAGGTAAAAGTTACTTGACCCACAAGAACTCAGTCGGCTCCTGAGAACTTCTGATCACTCTCCCTGGGAATGGCGCATGCTCAAAACGAAACACACAACAGCGTTTTAACCTGAGACTGTGGTGGAGCAAGCGAGGCTCTCCAGAGTGGGAAAATAAAAAAGGGGAATCCCAAATTATGGGATCTGCAGTCATAATAGGTGCCAGCACACCCTGGGGCCCGTGATGCCCATCAGGTGTGAATTCCAAGCTCTTCTCTTAGAAGCGCCAAGCCCCTCCACCGTGGCAGAAAAAAAAATACGAAAGGAAACAAAGCAGAGGTCTGGAGTAAGAGTCTAGTGGATATGTGGCAATAACAGTGTCCCATATGGTCCCCCAAGCACTGCAGGTGCAATGTCAGAATGGGTAATTCCAAGAATCACAAGATGTGGCCCCCACCACTAACCACTCCCCCAGCCAACAAAAAAACCAAAAACTCCAACAAGTCAGACTTGCCCGTCATCTATAAGGTCCAGGAGACCTGGATTGACAATTGACCACTAAACTGGGAGCCTTTCTTGAGAGTCACTAGGTGTCGCTCCAAAGCAAACACAGAAAACCAAATGAACATGGACAAAAGTGGCCACAGGCAGTAGAAAGGGGCACTCAAAATGGAGCCACATCCCACACCTCCTCTTGAAACGACTCCCAGATAATCCACCGTGGAGGCCTGTCTCTCCTGTCACTGTAGAGCCTCTTGTGTCACTCTCGTACCTGGGTACAGCGTGTCATATGGCACAACACCATCTTCTCCATCTGCTTATTCTTGAGGATCCCACCGAGACTTTGACAAAGACCTAGAGAAGTCAAAGTTGTGAGCACCAGAGAGGAGCAAATCTTATATGTCCCTGACCAGAAGTCCCTGGCATTGGATCCAGAAACGGTCTGATCTGACTGGCTTCACCCTTGGGCACCAGCTCACAGAATGACCGAGGAGAGACACTGCTAGATGCTCCTTCCTCTTTAGAGGACTAAGAAGCGGGTTCGAATCTGGGCTGACCATTGCTCTCAGGGAAGGCAAGGCAAGCATTGACCTGCTGTGCTGTCTCTCAGGCCCCTGGGTCCACTCTAAGAGAAAATGTTATAACATCTAAACAGAAACCTAACAGAACAGATAAAAATTAGTTTCTGGGGTCTGAGTGAAAGCACATCTGATACAGTATTTTCTTTGCATGCACCTGACTCTGGTTTGAACCCCACATCCCATAGGATCCCCCAAGTCTACCAAGAGTGATTCCTAAGCAGACAGTCAGGAGTTAGCTAGGAGCACAGTTGGCTGAGACTAATAAACAAAAACAAACCAATTTAAAAAGGTCTGTAAATATGTACTGACAATGTAAAATAAATTGAAAAAACGTTGTGTGTTCAGGAGAACCAAGAACATCTAATTTCATAACTTTCTGGACATTAACCAGTGTAAAAGTTTTTTAACGATATCCACAGACACAGCACAAAGACAGAGCAGGGGATGCTTGCTTGGCAAATGCTCGGCCCAGTTTCAATTGCAATTGCCTCAAAGGGTCCTCAAGCAGTGCATAAGATATCAGTGAGCACAGAGCTTGGAGTAACACCTGAGCATCACCAGGTATGACATTTCACCAAAAATAAGTCACTATTTTAAAAGGCTGGACCTATAGTCGGCTGAATACTAACTAGACTAGTGGTACTATGTAGTAGTAGTAGTAATAGTAGTAGTAGTAGTAGTAGTAGTAGTAGTATGGCATTTATAAATACAAATACCTTGACACATAGGTGCTTTCCTGCACTAGTGCAGAATTCAAAGAGGAAACTGATGAGAAACATAATCAGACATCTTCTTCCATGTAAATATATTTATACTTAGTATTGAACTAAGGGCTGAGGTGATAGCACAGTAGTAGGGCGTTCCCCTCTCACGTGGCTAATCCCTGTTCGATTCCTCCGCCCTTTTCAGGGAGCCTGACAAGCTACCGAGAGTACCGCGCCTGCACGGCAGAGCCTGGATATGCCAAAAACAGTAACAATAAGTGTCACAATGAGAGTCGTTACTGGTGCCCGCTCAAACAAATCGATGAGCAATGGGATGACAGTGACAGTGACAGTGACTTGAGGGCACTGCATTTTCCTGGAGACTGTACCATGGCAGACTGCTTGCAAGGCCAGGACCTGCACTTCTGGCCTATCTTTGACCCCAGGAATTCTAATTCTATATAAATCCTGTGAACCTTGTGAGAAGGACACAGATGGGCATGAAAGGGGGCAGGGATGAGACTCAGAAGGTAGAGGCCATGGAAGGGCTACTAAAACTTAGGAGCTCCCGATGTGACACTGAGCTGGAAGTACAGGCTACAAATCAAAAGGTTTAAATTGCCAGCAGGGGCCAGGAAGAGAGACCAGTGGGAAGGGCACTTCCCATGCATGCAACAGACTCAACTATGCACCCTGAATCCCCAAGGAATGATCCCTGAGCTCTGTTGCTGTGGCAGACTCCACTCTCCCCTCCCAACCACACCCAGCTCAAAGAGAAAGTTATCGGCCAACAGCAGAGGTGTAAAATCCAGTGACATATTCTCAAGGTTCAGTTCAAAGGTTTGATTATCTTTTGCAGCCACACCCAGCAGAGCTCTGAGCTTAAAGGCCAGGTTTTCACAGAGTGCACGATTTGACTCAGTTTTTGGTATGTGACTTTGCATAAGATAAAGGAGAGGAAAATTACACTTGGTCTAAATGCTTCATGGTGTTAGCATAGACTTTTGTTCAGAAACTCCAATTCCTTCTTTTACTCCTGACAGACTCTTGTTGAGTATATTTGAGAATGTTTACATCTACAAACTTCCAAGAAAGGTAGGAATGAAAGGGTACACCTGGCTGAACTGGATGCAGGCCAGCTGGAAGCGCTGGGGCCTTCCCTGGTATTCATTGTTCACTGGTAGCCTGAGCACAGAGCAGCAAGTGGCCCTCAAGCACTGTTATGTGTTGCCCCAAACCCCACCCCATCTGCTCCCCGAGTAGTGAGAGAGACCCACGGGGAGGAGCTCAGAGGCTTGAGCAACTGCTTTATCGTTGGGGATACAACATGGCTCCCCTGTATCCAGAGACACAAGGACAAAGGCGCAGTCCCTGACCATCTCATGTTTGTAGCAAAAAGGGCAAAAACAACAACAAGAAAAAACTAACAACAACAAAACCAAAAATAGTCGTATAAATTTAATACCCCAAAAGAAGTTCAAAGACTGCTCTGATGTCAAGACAAATTCTGGAATCCTGGAGTGAGACTTACATTGGGGGCGGGAGCTGTGTGGAGCCACACGTGCTTAGAGCAACGTATAAAATGCAGGGGAACAAAAAGTAAGGTAAGCGCCCTACCTGCATTTCTAACACTCTAGCTCATCATTAATTTTTGATAGTTTTTTAATTTCTGTGCCACTTCAGGCAATGGACAGAGGACCGTATGGGGTGCAGGGATCAAACCCAGTTCTGCCAAACGGAAAGCAAATGCCCTACCTGCTGTACTGTGACTCGCGCCCTTCATTTATTTTCATTTTTTTTAATTTGAGGGACACAGATGGAGATGGTGGCTCGGGGGACTCTATGGGATGGTGGGGATCGAACCTAGTCAGCAAGTGCAAGAAAAACGCCCTCCTGGCTGTACCACTGCACAGACCCCTAGAGTGAGACATTTAAAAAACCCGTGGCAGCTGGTTCCTAGAAACCCCATTTCTGCAAATATTCACTAGAACAGCAGGGGGCGCCCCTGGCCTGGGAAAGATGGACAGTGGGGATGAGATGGTGCTCAAAAACTTGGTAGGTAGAGCAGAATTTTTTTTTTCTGGCAAAATAATATCATAGAGGGTTAGCAGAGGTAGTACAGTTGATAGGGAGCTTCTCATCAAGCAGCTAATGTGGGTTCAATTTTCAAAAGCCCATGGTTTCCCCGCCAGCACTTCCAGGAACATGCCGGAGCTCTGATCCAAGTGTAAGCCCTGAGCACTGTGTGCTGTGGCCCCAAAACTGCATTTAAAAAACAATAATAAATTCAATATTTCCTGAACAAAGGGGCCGAGATATTGTAAAGTGGGTGAGGTGCTTGTCTT
>JASTTN010012554.1:33974-75766 GCA_030324115.1 Sorex maritimensis
GGCCCCGTGCCCGCCCGGGAGGGGAAAGGTATTTCTCTCTCTGCCTCTTTCTCTCCGGGGATGAAGGGCGCGGTGGCCGCCATATTAAGACGACCACAGATTGGGTTTTCAAGCCTGCAATTATCTAATATCTGGAAGAAATCTCCCTGGACTTCTTGTTAAAGTACAGAAATTCAAAACCTTATTTGTCTTCACAGTAGGTCTGAATCTAGTGGGGTACTCCTAACAACAATAGTGAGGTCTGTGTTGAAATACTGAATGTTACCAAAGTAAACAAAATGTAAAATGAATCTTATCCGTTACAACATAGGGGGTTGGGGCGGCGGGATGGGAGGTGTACTGTGTGGGTTTTTTTTTTTTTTTTTTTTTTGGTGGTGGTATATGGGCACTGGTGAAGGGATGGTTGTTTCAACATTGTATAACTGAGACCTAAGCCCGAAAGCATTGTAATCTTCCACACGGTGATTTAATAAAAAAATTAAAAAAAAAATAGAAAAGATGAAGTCATGAACTTTGCTTATAAGTGGATCACATTGAAAGTATCATGCTAAGTGAAATGAGTCAGCAAGAGAGAGACAGACATAAAAATTGCACTCATCTGTGGAATACAAAATAGCAGGATAGGAGACTAACACCCAAGAATAGTAGAAATAAGTACCAGGAGGTTTGCTCCATGACTTAGAGGCCAGCCTCACATGCTGGGGGAAAAGGCAGCTCAGACAGAGAAGGGAACACCAAGTAAAGCAGTTGGAGGATCCGCTCGGGATGGGAGAGCATGCTGAAAGTAAACTATGGATAGAACATGATGGCCACTCAATACCCTAATTGCAAACCACAACACCCAAAAGGAGAAAGAGAACAAAAGGGAATGTCCTGCCACAGAGGCAAGGTGGGATGGGAGGGATGGGATTGGGGGGTGGGAGGGATACTGGGCTCATCGGTGATGGACAATGGGCACTGGTGGAGGAATAAGTTCTTGAGCATTGTATGACCCAAACACAAGCACGAAAACATGTAAATCTGTAACTGTACCCTCAGGGTGATTCACTAATAATAATAAAAAAAGAAAGCTAACACACTATTCCAAGAGAAAATAAAAAAGACTCGAGATAGGGTTCAGTTTAAGCTCAGTGTGGAGTGTTTGATGCATGCATTGAAGGCAACACTGCATCCCCACAAAGCTGAGACAAACCACAGGGACCTTTGAAATCATTTCACCATAAATGTATGGCTCTCAGGATCAATACATGTTTTTTTCTTTTCAGTCACAACTTGTGATGCACAGGGGTTACTGCACAGGGGCTACTCCTGGCTCTGTACACAGGCATTTTTCCTGGAGGTATTCAGGGGACCCTACGGGATCCTGGGGATCAAACTCAGGTTGGCTGCATGCAAGACACCCTACCCACTGTGCTATCACTCAAGACCCTCAATACATTTTTTGATCCTTTTGTTTTGTCGTTTGTATTTTTTAAGAGTAACAACAAGCCATGCTCAGCCGTGCTCTAGGAGGGTCCATAGGGACCAAATGGAGTGCTGGGGACAGACTGTCCATCCTCATGCAAAACAATGACCTTCTCACTGCAGTATCACTAGTGCCCTCAAACTGTTTTTTTTTTTTTTAGTTTTATTGTTTTTGGCTTTTTGGGTCACACCCAGCGACGCACAGGGGTTACTCCTGGTTCTGCACTCGGGAAATACTCCTGGTGGTGCTGAGGAGATCATATGGGACTCCGGGAATTGAAACCAGGTCAGTTGCATACAAAGCAAAGTCAGTACTCTGTGTACTACCGCTCCAACCCCAAATTAGTTATTTTGATACAATTACCAGATTTAACCAAATGAAATATCACATTTTTTTCTTTTTTGGGGGTCACACCCAGCGATGCTCAGGGGTTACTCCTGGCTTTGCATTCAGGAATTACTCCTGGCGGTGCTTGGGGGACCATATGGGATGCCGGGGATCAAACCCGGGTCGGCTGCGTGCAAGGCAAATGCCCTACCCGCTGTGCTATCACTCCGGCCCCGAAATACCACATTTTTGATGCAGAAAAAAATAGACATTTCTTTACGTTTTGAGCAGTGATTTCAGCACCCAGTGATGCTAAGGGCCTCTACCCCAAGCATTGGGCTCTAGATTTCCTCTCTGCAGTGTCCAGTACTCCACCTAAAAAATCACATTCTTGGTCCACTGAGTATCCTGCCAGAATAAAATCTGTTCCAAATTTGCAAATTTGACAAGCTCACTCATATTCAGTGGCCCCATTCCCAAATCAAATTGCTGTAATGCCAAATCATGAATCTGTGGTTTGAGTTCTGAAATCAAATGCAATACACAATATCAGGATTTGTCGAAAGAAATGTAGTAGAATCAGACAGTGCAGGGGGAGGACATCTTGATGGTTCTCACAATCCAAACAGGCCCAGAGCAAACAGAAGACCTGATGAGAGGATCACTGTGAGCAGCATGGCAATCCACACAAGATGTTCAGTTTTTGGTTTTTGGCCAGACCCGGTGATGCTCAGGACACGTTTGGGATACAGGTTATTGAACTGGGCTGACCGAATGCATGGTAAGCACAGTCCTCACTGTACTATTACTCAGGCCCAAACTAGCTTTGTTCTGGTGGCTCACTCATTCGCTGTAGGATAACATTGCTTTGTCCTTTCTCCCTTGCCTTACGGACCTTAGGCTTATTGGGTTACACCCAACACAGTGCTCCTGACTCACTCCCATTCCCTTGTTTATGTTTAACCTTTTCTCTGTGCTCTCCTCCCCAACCAGTGAATCACCTTTCCCCCTAATCAGATTCTGTTAATAACCTACAAGTTCGGATCCTTCTAAGGACAATGAACTTGTAAGTTAACTATTACTTTGTCTTTCTGTCTTTTGCTTAGTTTGCTTTAAAGCACTGTCCTTTTTGTATAAACACTAGAAGATAGTTAATATTATCCTTTTGTAATTTGGGACTCAATTGACTCCAAATACTATTCACTCCTGGACATCTGCTTTCTTGACTTAAGCCTCAGTTTCTCTTAATTCCTAGCGCCTGAACCAGCTTCTTTGAGGTCAGAAAGCTTCATCACCCCGCTCCCCGTTTCTGGGGTAGGATCAAGACCCAGATAGATGAAGAGAGAGGGACTGAAAGAAAGCTCTTATTTTCACTAATAGAATAAAATTCAGATTTCTTTGCACACAGTCGCCAGGGTCATGGTCCAGCCCTGTCCCACCAACACCCCCCCCACCCCCACCCAAAATGTTCAGAAATCACTAGGCAATAATATTCAGCTATTCACAGCGGGTAGGGCGTTTGCCTTGCACGCGGCCGACCCGGGTTCGATCCCCGGCATCCCATATGGTCCCCCAAGCACCGCCAGGAGTAATTCCTGAGTGCAAAGCCAGGAGTAACCCCTGAGCATCGCTGGGTGTGACCCAAAAAAGCAAAAAAAAAAAATAATATTCAGCTATTCATGATGTTTTGTTTATTCCAGGCTCAAGGAGGCCCGAGATACAAGACCTGGAAACAAGATCCTCTGTGGCTTCCTCCAATCTGCGGTGCCCCAGGAATGAAACCCAGATGCCCCACCCTATGGGCACAGATAAATACCTCACTGGCAGACCTCCACTACCTCTACTACCCAGCCACTGCCATGCTCCAGGCTGCTTTCCAGACACTCGGGCCGAACATTATGCATAAGTGAAGCCTCACAGAACCAGGTTAAGCAGAACTTTGTGACCTTGCACTCTAGGCTCAACAAGAACCAGAAACAAGATCATCTGTCTCTGCCTCCTCCAATCTCCAGTGCCCCAGGGATCAAACCCAAACATACCACCCTACTGGCGCCTGATAAATACTCACTGGCTGACCTCCACTACCTTCACTACCCAGCCACCGCATGGCTCCAGGCCACTTTCTGGATATACCGTAAGACACTTAATACCCATTTTCCATAATTTCCGCAAGATATTTGATGTGGTTCAAATATGGTGTAAACCATGAGAACACCTGTAAGGCCAAATGGAGGCCGCCCTAAAAGGCTCCATCCCTCTCAGATGGCCTGGAAAGCTATCGGGAGTATCCCGCCCTCACGGCAAAGCTTGGCCAGCTACATGTGGCATAATTGATATGTGAGAAACAGTAACAACAGTGAACCTCATTCGCCTGACAATGAAAGATCCCCCAATACAGAAGTGTTATGAAGGATGAACAAGGAGAGTCTGACCAAATTTCAGGGACAAATTAGACTGCCAAACGAAGAACTAAAATGACTGTACTTGCAACGCATGAATGCTGGCCTTGTAAGCATCCATCGAGGACCTGATGGTGCAAGTGCAGAAGATCAAGTACGATATCATTGGTCTGACCAAAACGAGAAGGCATCGATCACATCACGCCATTTTTGACACTGGAGAAGAACTCTTCCAAAGGAACATGTGACAACAGAGAAGCTGGTGGTGTAGTTGTCCTTGTCAATATGAACTTGGCCATGAGCATTGATTCATTCAAATGCCTAACAACCCGAATCAGACAATTACACTTGAATAGATGTGGTTCACTGCTGGCAGTTTTTCTCTTTGTTGTCTATGCACCAATATCCAACTCTGATGAAGAAGAAATTGAGAAGTTCTACATGGAGCTGGAGAAGTTCTATAAAGAAAACCATACCTTCTGCTAGATTATTGTCTGTGATTTTAATGCCAATATCGGACCGAGAATGTCACCTGAAGAACTGCACATCAGGACCCATGGCTTAGAATGGAACGAACTGCGTGAGAGATTGTCTGAGTTCATCATGTCGACCAAGACCATCTATGGTAACTCACAGTTCCAGAAGGCCAAATCTAAACGTTGGACATGAAAGTCTTCCCGTGGACAGTTCCATGACGAGTTGTCCACTTCATAATCAATCGAAGGTTTTGTCTGACCCATGTGGCTCTTGTCCCAAAATTCCAAATGTGATTGGACCACCGTCTCCTTCCTGCAAGATTCTACTTCACAGAGTGGGAAGAAAGGACTGCAAAATAAAAGTTTAAGAAGAGAACTCCCAGAATGACCAACAACTGGGAGCTCTTTGGCACTATTGCGGCAACGTGGGATAATGCCATTGTTGACAACATCAATGAAGAATATGATTGACTGGTTCAGCACCTCCGTGACTGCAAGAATGCTGAGAGTGGGAAAGCCAGAAACAGATTCCTGTATTCGGAAACTCTTGAGCTCATTCGCCAAGGTGATTTGGCACGAGCTTCAGGCCATCACAGGCCAACATCTGAGCTCACAAAGCTGTGGAGAGAAGTGACAAGGAAGACCTCAAAGAGAGAAGAGCAGTAGTGTTGGCTGATGCAGCAGAATCTGGGAAAAGTACTCGCAGTGCTCACCTGTCCTTCTCCAACTGCAAGACCAAGATGACTGCCCTCTGATGTCCTGGTGGATTCTGCACATATTCCAGAAGGGCAATGTAGAGGATTATTCACGACTTCTATTCAGATCTCTTCGACAGCCACGTCCACCTGCCCACATACCAAATTCCGCAGGATGGATATGGCATACCCTATGTCCTCCTTCTGAATCCAACATGTCACTTCATCAGTAAAGACACAAACTGCGGGCCTGGAGAGACAGCACAGCGGGTAGGGCGTTTGCCTTGCACGTGGCCAACCTGGGTTCAAATCCCAGCATCCCATATGGTCCCCTGAGCATGGCCAGGGGTAATTCCTGAGTGCAGAGCCAGGAGTAACCCTTGTGCATCGCCGGGTGTGACCCAAAAAGCCAAAAAAAAAAAAAAGACACAAACTGCACTTGGTCCAGACAATGTCAGAACCGAACACCTGAAGAATCTGCAGACATTACTTGTCAGTACACTGGCTCGGCTCTTCATACACTGCTTGTCCCAATGCAAGATTCTGTCCCAGTGGAAAACCAGCAGGACCATTCTGTTGTACAAGAAAAGAGACATCCATGACATCGACAACTATCGCCCAATATGCCTGTTGTCCATCGTCTACAAGTTGTTCACTTGAGTCATCCTGAATAGAATAGGCAGAACACTAGATGAAGGACAACCATGCAAGCAAGCCGGGTTCCAGAAAGTATTCAGCACGATTGACTATATCCACACAGGGACCAATCTCATTGAATTTTGTGAGAGTTCAAGATGTCGCTGTCTAATGCTCATCAATATAAAAAAGGCCTTTGATTCTGTTGAGATTGAAGCGGTCATTGAAGTCCTAGCCAAACTGGGCATTCAAACTCAGTACATCAAGATCCTCCGTGAGCTGTATTATGGATTCATCACCAAGGATCTCACCATTCTACAAGGAAGTGATCATTGACGTAAAGAGAGGGTTTCTACCATTTCACCGAAACTCTTCAGTGCCATCATCAAGAATGTCATGCATGGAGCCCCGGCGACACTGAGCAGCAACTAACACGGCTCTGGGATGCGGTACTGGGACAACTCAGAACTGCGCGGCCGCGTTAGCAACTAACACGGACCTTTTCTAAAAACTGAAAACATACAATCTTTTAATGGAAAACTAATTATCAAATGCTTCCTTGGTTGTAGGGCTGTCTTTCTTGGGGGGAAATCTCCAACAATAATAGTGAGTTTTGTGTTGAAATAATGGAACGTAATCAAGGTAAAGAGAAAATGAAGTGAAATTCATCAGTTATACAGTTGGGGGTGAGGGGGTGGGGGTATACTGAGGTTTATGGTGGTGGAATATGGGCACTGGTGAATGGATGGGTGTTTGAATATTGTATAACTGAGACATAAACCTGAGAACTTTGTAACTTTCCATATGGTGATTCAATAAAAATTTTAAAAAAAGAATGTCATGCGATGACTGGAATGGGAAGGAATGGGAGTGAAGATAGATGTTGGGCAACTACATCACCTCTGCTTTGCTGATGACATCATTCTAATAACACCAAAAATTAGCCAAGTGGCAGAAATGCTGGCTGATTTCGACCACGAGTGTGGAAAGGTTGGACTGCACTTGAATCTCAGTAAAACAATGTTCATGAAAAATGAACTAGTCCCTGATGTTCCATTTGCTCTCAACAGACCAAAAATCTCCGAATGCAGCAGCTATGTGTACCTGGGTCGAGAACTCAATATGAGAATCGACTTGGCGCCACAACTGCGCAGGAGGAAGAAAGTAATGTGTAATGCCTTCTAGAGCTTTGAAGAAGTGGTTAAGAGGACAAAGAACCTCCCGCTCCAGGCATATCTTTTTGACTCCACCATTCTTCCTGCACTCACATATGCCTCAGAGACCTGAGCCCTACACAAACAGGATGAGAACGTTATTTGGGTGTCGCAAAGAGGAGTCAAAAGAGCTATGCTTGGAGTATCATGTTTCACTCAAATGAGAGGAGGAATCCAGAGTTCCAGCCTCCATCCATGATCAAGAATCTGGGAGGCTGTCTCCTTTGCCAAAGCATCAAAAATCAGATGGGCCGGACACGTAATGCAATTTTTTTTGCAGTAATAAAACTTTTTCAGTCTCATTTTTTGTCTCATTCAAATTCATTTGGCAATAAAAATGTCTTTACTCATAAAACTCCTGTTCAGGATTTCTTTTCTGTTTTGAACTTATTTTTATTTTTTAATTAGTGAATTACCATGAGGGTACAGTAACAGATTTACACATTTTCATACTTGTGTTTTTCTCATACAATGTTTGAGTACCCA
The DNA here is from genome assembly GCA_030324115.1 of Sorex maritimensis. NCBI lineage: Eukaryota > Metazoa > Chordata > Mammalia > Eulipotyphla > Soricidae > Sorex > Sorex maritimensis. Next base: position 41,673 of record JASTTN010012554.1, read on the forward strand.
TCCCTCACCAGTGTCCTCCACCACCAGTGAACCCAGTATCCCTCCCATCCCCCAATCCCGTCCCCTCCTCCCACCCCCCACCTCTGTGGCAGGGCATTCCCTTTGTTCTTCCTCTCCTTTTGGGTGTTGTGGTCTGTAACGGGGGTATTGAGTGGCCATCGTGCTCAATCTATAGTCTACTTTCAGCACACATCTCCCCTCCCGAGCAGGTCCTCCAACTACAGTTTGCTTGATGTTCCCTTCTCTATCTGAACTGCCTTTTCCCCCCAGCTTGTGAGGCCAGTTTCCAAGCCATGGAGCCAACCTCCTGGTACTTGTTTCGACTATTCTTGGGTATTAGTCACTTACTCTGTTATTGTATATTCCACAGAGGAGCGCAATCTTTCTATGTCTATCTCTCTCTTTCTGACTCATTTCACTTAGCATGATACTTTCCATGTTAATCCACTTATATGCAAAATTCATGATTTCATACTTTCTAACAGCTGCATAGTATTCCATTGGGTAGATGTACCAGAGTACCTGTTCTCGGGCACTCGGGTTGTTTCCAGGTTCTATCTATTATAAACAGTGCTACGATGAAGATATAAGTGCAGATGTCATTTCAACTATACTTTTTTGCTTCTCCTCGATATATATCCAGAAGTGGTATTGCTGGGTCAAATGGGAGCTCAATTCCTAATTTTTTGAGGAGCGTCCATGTGGTTTTCCAGAAGGGATGAACAAGTAGGCATTCCTACCCACAGTGAAGAAGGGTCCCTTTCTCCCCACATCCCCTCCATTATCGGTTGCTTTTGTTCTTTTGGATGTGTGCCAGTCTCTGTAGTATCTCACGGTTGTTTTGATCTGCATCTCCTTGATGATTAGTGATGAAGAGCAATTTTTCATGTGCCTTTTGGTCATTCGTATCCCTTCTTTGGGAAAGTTTCTGTTCATTTCTGCACCCCATTTTCTGATGGTGTTGTATGTTTTCTTCTTGTAGTGTTCAACCAGTGCTGTATATACCCTTGATATCAACCCCTTATCTGATGGGTATGGGGTGAATATCCTTTCGCATTCTGTAGCTTGTCTTTGTATCCTGGTCACTGTATCTTTTGTGGTGCAGAAGCTTCTTAGTTTAATATAGTCCCATTTGTTTATCTCTGCTTCCATTTGGTTAGTCAGTTGCATGTCATCTTTGAAGATACCTTTAGCTTCAATATTGTGGAGGGTTTTGCCAACTTTGTCTTCAGTGTACCTTATGGATTGTGGTCTGATGCTGAGGTCTTTCATCCAGTTTGGTCTTACATTTGAGCATGGTGTCAGGTCGAGGTCTAAGCCCATTCTTTTGCATGTGGTAGTCCAGTTGTGCCAGCACCATTTGTTAAAGAGGCTTTCCTTGCTCCATTTCACATTTCTTGTTCCCTTATCAAAGATTAGATGATCATACATTTGGGGTTGTGTGTAGGGATATTCCACCCTGTTCCATTGGTCTGAGGCTCTGCCTTTGTTCCAGTACCATGCTGTTTTAATTGTTATCGCTTTGTAGTAAAGTTTAAGGTCGGGGAGGATGATGCCCCCCATCATCTTTTCCCCGAGAAATGCTTTAGCTATCCGTGGGCATTTGTTGTTCCATATGAATTTCAGGATAGCTTGATCCATTTCTTTGAAGAATTTCATGGGTATCTTTATAGGGATCGCATTGAATCTGTATAACACTTTAGGGAGTATTGCCATTTTGACAATGTTGATTCTCCCTATCCATGAGCAGGGGATGTGTGTCCATTTTCTCATGTCCTCTTTTATTTCATGGAGTAGCATTTTATACTTTTCTTTCTAGAGGTTTTTTACTTCCTTAGTTAAGCTGATTCCGAAGTACCTGATTTTCTGGGGCACGATTGTGAATGGGATTGCTTTTTTTCACGTCCTTTCCTCTGTCAGGTTACGCCTGGCTCTTCACTCAGGAATTCCCATTGAGGTGCTCAGGAGACCATATGAGATGTTGATAATCGAACCCGGGTCAGCCCCGTGCAACGCAAATGTCCTACCTGCTGTGCTATTGCTCCAGCCCCCTCATTTTTATCATTCTGATGACTCCTTGATGGTTTGGTTTAACTGCTTCCAAAAGGAAGTTCTGTTTTCTCCTAAGACTACTGAAGTGATAGGTTGGGATCCAGGAATGTGACCGCCCTTTACAGTTAGGAATCACAGCTAAATGGAATTGTGTGCTTAGATGGGGGAGTAGAGGGCTCTCCATGTTCCCACAACATGAAAAACATTTGACTCAGGGGCCACTTCTGTAGGGAGCCATTTTACAAGCCCGGCTCTTATCCTCTAATCAAGGGGAGGCTTACTTGGGATTCCTGTAACAAGGTCACCACTGCTGACCTTACTGATCTTATCAGTTCGCCATTCCCCTCTCACTAGCCAACGCCCATGCCTGATCTGCATTTTACTATTGTTCCTATGGGTGTCCAAGCATGCATACCACCCCCTCCCACCAAGAGGTATAAGTATTGTAACTGCTATGAATAAACTCTCTTTCTCTCCTCCTCCTTCTGTGTCTGCATCTGTTCATTTGGTTGCGTCCCCTCCTTAGCCCCACAAAGGGTCCTCCCTTCGGGACAGGACGGGACCCCACATCTGGCGCCCAACGTGGGCACTAGGGGACCACCAAACACCCGGTCAAGTTCACGTCAGCCGACGAATTCACGGAAAAGTGAGTGTCTCTGAGGGTCACCTCTCTCTTGGCGCACACTCTGGTATGGGACCAGGCTCGAATACAGTCTCGTGTTAAGGACGAGATGGTCACTGGTGGGAGGCTTGAATTCCCTTGTCTTGTGTGTATGTGTGAGTGATTGTGCAGTCTTTGACGTCCTCGTCCTTGTACTGAGTCTGTGGCTCCACGACTTGGCATCCTTAAGATCCCTTTAAGGTTACGGAGTCCGATTGGGCTATCTGCGATTCCACGAGGAACATATGGTCTAGGGTGGTGCTGGTTTAGACACCGGCCGCAAGTCACCTCTCAGGCTGATCCACTATGGCTAAGTTCCTCACCAGCCAGACATGCATCTGAGTGGTTTGTTATGAGTGTCCCCGTCCCCCCCTGCCCTCTTCTTGTGCCTTTTGTGCTTTCATTTCCGTCGAGTTAGAGAAACAGCCTGCCAGTGACCCTTTCCTTTCTGTACTTTCATTTCTGTTAAGTTAGCAGAAACAGCCTCCCAGTGAAGACAGTCACTGGTGGAAGGTTGAATCCCTTTGTCCTGTGTTTTCATTTCTGTCAAGTTGGCAGAAACAGCCTCCCAGTGAAGACAGTCACTGGTGGAAGGCTTGAATCCCTTTGTCCTGTGTTTTCATTTCTGTCGAGGTGGCAGAAACAGCCTCCCAGTGAAGACAGTCACTGGTGGAAGGCTTGAATTCCTTTGTCCTGTGTTTTCATTTCTGTCGAGTTGGCAGAAACAGCCTACCAGTGACCCTTACTTTTCTCTTCTTGCTTTATGGCCTGCTTATCCTCTGTTTCCAAGGCTCCCTCAGTCTGTGGGGATGAGGCCACCCCCATGCACGGGTCTGACTCCTCAAATTCTACTACTATAGACTCTGACCATCCTGCTTCCCTGCCTGAGCCCTCCTGCGAGGAGGCACCTCCAAGACTTTATCCTGTGATTTCTGGCATCCCTGATCCCTCCCCTCCGAAACCCGAATCCCTGCCCCCGGACAAGGGCATGATGACTTTAGAGATCAACGGGAAGGAGCTTTCGGGTCTGATTGACACTGGTGCAGATGTAACAATCATTGCCAAAAAAGACTGGCCAAAAGAGTGTCCCCTCACCCCCTCGCTGACTCACCTTCAGGGTATAGGCCAATCCCAAAACCCTATGTTAAGTTTGTCCCCGCTTGATTGGGGCACCAAGGAGGGAAAATCCAGGACTGTATGCCCTTATGTTCTGCCTCGGCTCTCTGTCAATCTCTGGGGCCGGGATATTCTCTCACAAATGGACCTTTTACTAATTGACACCAGGGGCCCCTTCCCATTGAAAAATTAACCTTTTACTAATTGACACCAAGGGCCCCTTCCCATTGAAAAATTATAGGCCGAGGCCGAGGCCGGCGGGGCCCGGCACCCCACCCCCATAGAACCCACCTCCTCCCCCTGGAACGCACCCATTTTTTTTTATAAAAAAGAAAAACGGCAGTTGGCGACTGCTACAGGATCTATGAACAGTAAATAAAACCATAGTCATTTTTGGGGCGCTTCAACCTGAACTGCCGTCCCCAGCAGCCATTCCTTCAGAAATGTGTAAGACAGTACTCAATTTAAAAGACTGCTTTTTCTCAATTTCCTTGCATCCTGATGATCACCCCCACTTTGCCTTTACTTTGCCAGCCACTAATTAGAAAGAGCCCAATGTACGTTGGAGCAACCCCATTGTCAGGGGGATAAGACCTAAGATAACGTGGACGTCCGTAGGGCAGGTTCAGGAATCTCAGTGTGAACATGGTGAGTGGGGTGCGCACCAGCGTGAAAGAAGGACCGGTCCGAGCTAGTGCAGGAGTGTGCTTTGTGTGTGTGTGCCCTTAGTGTGTATTTGTCTCATTATCTTTCTCTTAGTTCTGCTTATTATTATGAGCAGAGAAGGCAGGAAAATGCAAGATCATGTGGTTAAGTGTTTAATAATATCAGGAATAAAAAAGTATATCACTAAGGTAGCCTATCCCCAAATCTGATAAGAAGATACTAGTTCCCTGCCTCAGTACTAGTCTTGACCAAGAAAGAAAAATGCTAGCATCTAACCACCTTAGGTTTCAACAATTTTGAAAAGATTTTGCCGGCTTATATCAACAAAAGCGCTTTCTTGACCCATTTTTAACAGGCAGGAAACTGGCTGGTCAGGCAGGGAAACGGGGAGCAATGTTCCCAATCAGCCGACAGGGCTTAACTTTGCCCTGGGGACTGTCCCCCCTTTCTCAGTCTGTCAGTTTTCTCCCTGCCATTTCTGAAGGGTCAGATTGATAGATCAACTGCAGATGTGTGCACATGTACTTGTGGTGTTTTTAGTGAACTTATTGCCTGTCTGTCTGTCTGTGGAACACTCGAGTGTTAGAGCTAGTTTGAAGTCAGTAATTCTTAGACCTGGGCAAACAAAATCAAGGGAGATCAGAGTGATATGAAGCCCAGCAATTTAAAAGATCTAGGTATCTTTGGAACTTGTTAGATCAGGTTTAAACAAAGATTTCTAATTAGAATGTGGCGCCTACAACGAAATTGAAATTTTTAGTCTAAATTTCTCTTTGGAAGAACATTAATAGTTATTAACAGTTGAAATTCTTTTGAATTCCAGTATCTGTACTATCTAGAAAAAGCTACAGAACTAGAGCCAGAAAACTAAAAGTGAAATAAGAATTCAGAGAGTGCAAGGTTTACCTTATAAGCCTCAGCCAATTTTAATGAGGAATTTAGCTGTTTTTAAAGCAACAGAGGTACAGAAACCCTCAAAATAAACAAAGTTTACTTGTGTTTCCATAAACATTTGACAGTCCAAATGTTTTTTCTTCTATGCTATTATCAAAGTTTGGTCAAATATATATATAAATACCCAAAGGGCTCTTTCTGTGTTTGAAAGCATGTTTGTATTGTGGAATTAATAAAGTTAGAAAGCTCATGATTTGAACTAACTAAGGTACAAGAACTATTGAACTTAAGCCAAAGAAGGTTTACTCATGCTTCATAAAAATTGATGGTTTAAAGATCTTATGCTGTTGTGTCAATATACATATACGTCTGCATCGGATTATTAGAATGTGAGCTGAAATAATTGTAGTAAAAACAGGTTCGAAGAGTAATGGTTTAGTTAAAATATGAGTTTCTAGAGTTATAAAATTGGTTGCAAAATTTATTCTACAAGTGTTTTATTTGATCTGAGACTTTCAGTAACTAAAACTTCTAGAGTTACTTAGCAAAGAATTATAATAGATTAATCTCAGGTGTCAGTCTAATAGTCTGAAGCCATAGCCTTGCGCCTTGGTTAAAGTTTGAGATAAGAATGGAGAATTTCATGGAAAATGTGGGAAATTTTACTGACTATTGTTAAATCAGTCTGTCCAGTACATGAAAATGCATGATATTATTCTGATAACTTTATTCATTGCAAAGCTTTGTCACCAGGTATCATACCTAGCTTGGACCATCACAGAGAGCTTTGTACACAAGTGTGAGATCCTTAATGTTTTATGGTAATCTATGAGTGTTTTAATCTTTATATTTGTGTTTTCCTAGAAATCAGAATTCTAAGATGTCCCTGGTTAATTTCTAATGTGAAGTGAACTTTTGCCAAGTGAATATATGTTGTAAGAACTTCCTAAACCTTTTTGAATATCTACAGAACTGATAATGCTTTTGAAATGGTATGGCAGAGTAGTTTTGTCATGTTAAATGAGTTGATTGATAACTAGTGTTCAAATTTGGGAAATCATGTTGTACTGAGTTCAGTAAAATAAGAGTTTAAATTTGTGGGATGACGATAAGGAATATAGATGTATGTCTTAAGTCAGAAAGATAACGGATGCAGATATCATCAGTTGGAAAAAGGAAAGTAATCCTGTTAAAGTGAAGTTGATTTTGAAATGGGTTGAAGGAAAGTTACAGGACAAAATGAATGTAAAAGAATGTGTAGAAGGTTTGACGTTGTGTTTGAAGGAAGGAAAGTGATCACTGTTCTAAGAAACTCTTTAAATTGCATGCAGAATTGTTCTAGTATGTTTTTTTTGTAGGATCTATGGAAAAGATATTGGATGGATTGTCTGGAACTCCTGTTACAATGCTTTTAGATAATTGAATTCTTCAAAAGTTGCGGAAAATCAAGGGTTTTTCAAATGAGATTAAATGAATTAGACATGTTTAACTGTACACTGGACTCCTAGTACAGTGCTCTTATTGATGGGAAGTCAAGGCTTTTAACATGGGATTGAATGGGTTAAATATGATGTTAAATTGTACACCTTTTTCTCTACAGATTTTAGCTTCTTTGACTAGGACCCACAACAAATGGGTGTGTTGCATCTCACTGTGAGTAAAGTGAAATGTTTTTCTCTTCTTTTGTACTTTCAGTATGTTTTTGATGCTTCATGGCACTATGTTGGTTTGCATAAACCCAGATAAAAGTCTTTCCTCTCTGTAATAGGGCCTATCCCTCATGCAGACAGGAAAATCAATTATGGGACCCCAAAGCCCTCTTTCAGGGAAAGAGTCAAGAGATTGGTCTAAATGACAGGAGCAGGTATTTAACAGGTACTGTTTCAAGTACCCTACAAACCTCAGGGAGACCCTAGAGGCCAGTTGGCTCAAGGAAAGAATGGAAATCATCACTGCTATGGAAAATGAGAAATCTGGGAATCTGTGTGACTGACACAGCCTGGGCCTGCTCTCAGCATCCAGAAACCAGGATCTTTCTCAGCCCTGAAGAAGGGATGGGATGGCCTCCTTTCTGCCAGGATGCATCTATGGAAAATGAGGCCCAAGGCTACCTCCAGTTCAACCTGAAGACTTTAGGCCATCCAGTTCATCGTGGGACATTTATCGCCAGGCCTGGGTAACTCTGACGTGCCACATAAGATTAATGCCGTTATTGGTGTGCCTCCTGTCTTTAGCCAACCCACAGAACTTCTCAGTAAATAACTGGGGTACCCCAAAAGGAGAGCTCTCCAATCTTGCCGTGTTTATGCAAAAGAACAAGTCAGATTTGTTAAGCCATCAGGCAAATTTTAAAATGAAGGTGGAGAGAAAACCATGTTTCTGTAACTTGCCTTTTAAAGAATCAGATTTAAATTCTACACAGTGATCTAGTAAATGTATTCTAATCTTGATCTAAAAGGTATCCCTTTTGGGTAATTCAGGTAAAATGTCTTTTACCAACTGTAAAGTAAGCAGCCTAGTCTTTAGGACTCAATGTTGAACATGCTGTCACTAGTCTGACCAGGGTATTGGAAGCCAGAGCTTTAGTAGGGGGAACCTCTGCTCAAAGTGCAGAATTGCTTTCCCCCAATCTGTCAATTGGCTACAGTGCCAAGAGTGGACATCTCAACTGGTTCTAAGTATTCACCTTTAGTTCTATGAACACAGTCATTTGGAGAGTACTAGAATTTTTTTTAACAACTCTTAATTCTCGTTCCATCATGGGATTAATACCCCATTCAGAGAATACTCATCTAAGATACTCTGCAAAAGAGGAACAATAGGCATTGGAACAAGGTTTTCAGAAGGAAATTAATAGATAAAGGGTTACACTAAGCTTCCAATACTAGTGAAAGCCATCTTTCATGGGAAGGAGCTTAGAACTGTGCTTTTTGTTTCATTAATGAACCTAGTGGAAATTCTGGGCTTCCTTTCCTAACACTTGTTCAGCATCAAGGAACTTACCAAGGAGAGGATTGGCAGCTTGACATGCAAATGATCAAACACTCATTCAAGGTATAAATATCTACTGGTTACAATTGATAGCTTCAGTGGATGGGTAGCTTTTTCAACCTGAGAAGTGGTGTGGTGCTTCTAGGCCACTAGAAAAATCTGGACATAGGAAGTCATTTTCTATCAACCATGGGTGAAGCAGTTATTCTTTTCCATTGTTTTTATGATGTTGCTTTGGTTTCTGTTGCTTTAACTCTTATGTTTTCAAAGACAGCAAACTATTTTGTCCTTACTAGGTCAGAAAGGACCTTCTACATCTCCAAGGTCTAATCATTTCAAAGTGACATTCCTCAGTCTAATTGATCTAATTGATAGTTTTCTTTCAGAAAACTTCAGGAACCCAACCAGTTCATTTCCTGGGGTACACTAAAACTAAGGTAGCATGAGGTTTCACCCCTTGTGCAGGCGGGGTCTGTGCCCCTCTGTCAGCATGAAGCAGTTTCAGAAGATGGATCACTGACCATTTTCCCCTTAAAGATTTAAGGTGGTGAAATCTCTAGGGGGGAATATGATGTAGGCAGGTAGATAGGGAAAGGCCCTTGGCAATGAAACAGATTAACAAAGTCTCTGGGAAGGAGAATCCTGAGACTGACCCACCCTGTGGATACATAAAACAGACCTGATGAGACCTTCAGCAGACCCTGAGGAGGTTGGACCCCTCCCCACGAAGTTCCTCTAATTTCCTTGACCTCTCCCTTAATCTGATTAAAATGTGATCCAGCCTAAAGAAGACCATTACCACTCCCAACTTCTCTGGTAACCTCCTTAGCAACGGAATTTTACCTGGGAAGAAGCCCCACGTGGAGGCAGGTCGAAGAAACCCTATAAAGGCCACCTTGAACAAAGGAAGTGCGTGCATATGCTGCCTGAGCCCATGTGCTGCTTGTGCCCATGTGGCCGAGCACATGTGGTGCCCGAGCACATGTGTCGCCGGCATCTCCCCCCTTGAGATGTGTACTTTCATGCTTTCATGTTTGTGTCATAAGGGATACCGGACAATGCCTCCCCTGACCACATTTAATTTAAAACAAAACAGGGGGAGATGTAGGGAGACATTTTACAAGCCCGGCTCTTATCCTCTAATCAAGGGGAGGCTTACTTGGGATTCCTGTAACAAGGTCACCACTGCTGACCTTACTGATCTTATAAGTTCGCCATTCCCCTCTCACTAGCCAACGCCCATGCCTGATCTGCATTTTACTATTGTTCCTATGGGTGTCCAAGCATGCATACCACCCCTCCCACCAAGAGGTATAAGTATTATAACTGCTGTGAATAAACTCTCTCTCTCTCTCCTCCTCCTTCTGTGTTTGCATCTGTTCATTTGGTTGTGTCCCCTCCTTAGCCCCATGAAGGGTCCTCCCTTCGGGACAGGACGGGACCCCACACACTTCCATAGTTTCAAAGTCATAGCAAAAAAGTCTTTCTTTGGATTGAAGTGATATCACAGAAGGTAGGGATTTGCCTTGCACACGGACAACCAGGGTTCAATTCCCAGCCTCCCAGATGGTGTCCCGAGCACCACCAGGAGTTATTCCTGAGGGAAAAGACCGAAGTATACCCTGAGCAATGCAGGATGTGACCCAAAAAGGCAAAAAAAAAGTCTTTCTGGGCACAATAAATTTCATTTCAACTGTCTCCAATCCACACTATTCAGGGTCCTTGCCAGGACAATATTCATTAGATAATTAATGTAATTATCTTCACCATACATGTAAGTTAACGAAAAAATATATATACAAGAAGTTTAGAAATGATACAGAAGACAGTGTGCTTACTTGCAGAAGGCTGACCTGGATTCTAAGCCCCTGTAAGTATACCTGAGCCAACAGTAAGGCCTGAACCCATGTGGTGTGGCTCCCGAAAACCTAACACAGGTAGCCATGGAAAATGAAGATTTGCCCATTTTTCCACTTTCTAACGATTCACTGCAGCATCATGGTTGATCTCTGCCATAATTCCCGAAAACCTGTTTATCTGGGCCAAGCTAGAATGAGAGCAAACAATGATGTCGTGGTGAGTCATGACAATTCCAAGCAAGGGGCATTTCTGTATGCATTTATTTAGTCACCTTCCTCATTATTTACAAGTTAAAATACACGGAAATGCAAGAACAAGGCAACTGCGATAGCTGCCAATGGGTGATAATAAGGATGTGACTTTTCCTTATAGAACTGACTGACCTGATGGAAGGTTGCCCCATGGACGCAGGATTATGACCTCCTGTGCGGTACTTTTGTAGCACTCCAAATCCCAACGGTCCAGAGAAAACCTGAGGTAATGAATGGTTCTCCTCTGACCATAGGGATTGTCATTAGATCAAGTCATCTAGTATGATTTTTTTCTATGTTTAGTAAGGGATGATGTGTACTTGAAGGTGTCCCCACATTCCTTACAAACATAAGGTTTCTCTCCAATATATCTCATATGGCTAGTAAGGCCTGAATGCAGAGTAAAAGTTTTCCCACATTTCTGACATTTATGAAGTTTAGCTTTACGATAACTTTTACAGTGATTAGAAAGGCCCCTGATTGAGAGAAGGCCTTCCCACATTCCTTACAAACATAAGGTTTTCCTCCAGTGTGAATTCTCTTATGGTTAATAAGGAATGAGAAATGATGGAAGACCTTGCCACATTCCTTAGAAACCTAAGGTTTCTCTCCAGTGTGAATTCTCCAGTGATCAGTAAGGGATGAGGATTGAGAGAAGGATTTACCACATTCCTTACTTACAAAAAGTTTCTCTCCAGTGTGAATTCTATGTTGAATAAGGTGTGAGGATTGACGAAAGACCATCCGACGTTCTTCACATGAATGTGGTTTGTCTTCTGCTTTGATAGAAGTATGGTCACCACAGGGTAACTTTTGACTCAACTTTTGTCCACGCTGATGACATTCCTGGAAATTCTGTCCACTGAGCTTTTCTAAAGGAACACCGTACTGCCAAGGACATGGGAAAGCTCCCCCAGAATTCTTACAGGTGGACGGAACCAGTACATCGTTGATTTGCTTCTGGGCCTTTTGTCTTGAAGGACTCACATTAAACAGTGATACTCTCCCACAGTCCATGGACTGAGGTACTCGGTTGGTTTTTTTCGTGAGGTTTGTGCAGAACAGACTGTGAGGAGCTTCTCCCAGGGTAGGGTTTTTTTGGAGTGAGGTCGCTCTCTTCCTTCCGATGACCCTCAGAGGACATGCTGCCTGTCTCAGCATCCCAAAGACAGGATTGCTTACTTGAGAATTCTTCACAGTGCACAGGATCAGAGGCACTCCACTGGGAATGGCTGCTTCCCTGCAGACAGCAGAGAAGGATTCCAATTATTGCTCTATTCTATCAAATCTGCATGTCAAAAAAATTCAGCCAGGCAGTGTCATGTTCTGATTCACCGTCCCGTGGTGTCTTGTGGCCCCTTGGTACATTTTGGGCTGATGAGTGCCCGTCACACCATATTAGATGAATAAATGGGGCCATGGCTGGCTGGTAATTCAGGGGCTATTTATTTCTATCATAGCATTATTTATAGAGAAATCATGAAGGCTTGCTGGCAACAATTATATATACATTTGTTGGAACATTAACATAAACAATGCTCACATTAAAGAAACTTAAGGGAAAATTCCTCTAGGACATGCACCCAAGGACAGAATATCATCTGTGGCCTCCAGCACTCTAGAGTCCACTCTAGGATCATCCTCGATGATCTGCCCAAGAAATAGATTCCTTCTAAGGGTGTATTGCTTTCTCATTTCTTTTGCCAGTAATCCATTTAAACAATTGTATTAGGTTTACTCCTTTAAAATATTTCTAGTTATTTTGCATGACCCCAGTAAGTGATATAGTCTTTTATCTATACCCAAGATTAAGCCAAAAGGATGGCGTTTCCTGAGAACATCTCTCTATATTTCGCAGTGCACACTTCTCAGGCCAGGTTAGTTTTTCTAATTCCAACAGAGTCTTTATTCAGTTAACTCTTTTTGGGTCAAGTAAGAATTTGTTCCATGACTGTGCTCTTCATTTACCATATTACTTATGGTGCTTAGGCTGTCCCTTTCCTAAACCCGGTTAGCTTAGGGCTAGCTCAGGTCCATCCAAGTCCCTTGCCTTTTGGGGTCTTAGGAATGAAGTGCAATGGTGTCTTAAGTCAAACAGATAAGATGGATGCCCAGGAGTAAATATTTTTTAGGGGTCAATGAATTCCCATGTGAAAAAGCATCATGGTATTGGAAGTGCCTGGGGAACACTGTGTGCCTGGAATTCAATTAACAGTTGCTCTGTGTGTGGGAGAAAAAACAAACAAATGTGAAACCTCAGAAGCTTAGAACTATACTCGAACACGGCAGCTGTGCTTTCTGACATCTGAAATGCACGAATCCAACTCCGAATATGTTCAGAAAGTTTGCATTAAATGATCTAACGTTTCTTCAAGGCTGACTTGCAAAATTGACCAATGAGGGGGTCATAAGTAGTGTACATGTTTTTTATCTTAATGAACAGGCAAATTTTTTTTTCTGTGCAAATACCGGTTTTATTTTTTTTTCTTTTTAATTAGTTTATTTTTAATTAGAGTCATCGTGAGGGTACAGTTACAGATCCATACATCTTTGTGCTCATGCTTCCCCCATACAAAGTTCGATAACCCATCCCTTCACCAGTGCCCATTCTCCACCACCCGTAAACCCAACATCCCTCCCCCCCTCCCCAGTCCCCTCTCCCCCCACCCCACCCTGCCACTATGGCAGGGAATTCCCTTTTGTTCTCTCTCTCTGATTAGGTGTTGTGGTTTGCAATAAAGGTGTTGAGTGGCCATTGTGTTCAGTCTCTAGTCTGTATTCCGCCCGCCTCACTCTTCCCCCACATGACCTCCAACCACATTTTACTTTGTGGTCCCTTCCCTGAGTTACCCAGAATGAGAGACCAGCCTCAAAGCCATGGAAACAATTTCCTGGTACTTATTTCTACTATTCTTGGGCGTTAGTCTTATAGTCTATTATTCTATATTCCACAGATGAGTGCAATCTTTCTATGTCTGTCTCTCTCTTTCTGACTCATTTCACTTAGCATGATACTTTCCATGTTGATCCACTTATATGCAAACGTCATGACCTCATTTTTTCTAACCGCTGCATAGTATTCCATTGTATAGATGTACCAGAGTTTCTTCAACCAGTCATCTTGAACAGGCAAATTAAGTGGTGTTAACACCCTCTGTAGAAAATTGAAGCACCAGTTTTCAGTGGAAACAAAAGGGACCCGAAACTGGGTTCAGTTCTAGCTCAGTGTGATAATGGGGAATCATGTTTGAAGGCGACACTGCATTCACACAGTTGAGATGCAGGACAGGGGCCGCAAGAGGATTCCTCTTTTGCACCAATGACTTTTTTGTTCTTTCATTTTTGTTTGCATTTAGTTTTGTTTGTATTTATTTTGGGGTGGGAAAACCCAGCAGATCTTAGTGACTTATATTGGTGGGGCTCTGGGGCTATATGAGCTGGAAACCCAGATTTCTATTGCTAGGTAAAGCAAGTTCCCTTCTTACTGCATGATGAAGTGGACAACCAACAATTTCTTTGAAACAATCTAACAGTTTCTGAACTTATTGATTTTATCTCCAGTGAGACTATGGCCCCTTTCCTCTCAGAATTATGCTTCGAGATCCTTTTATATCTGGAGACAGTAAACATGGTGGTCGGTTGGAGTCTGTACCTCCACCTTTTTAATCCTATGCTTGGTCCACTGAGCTATCCAGCCAGCTTAAAAATACTTATTGTCAATGTGTTAATCTTACCAGCTCACTTGAATTAGATGATCCTTTTCCCAAATCAAACCATGGCAGCGCCACATCCTGAAGCTGAGGGTGGATTTCTGAAATGAAACACAACCCACAAGGTAAGAATTAGTTGAATGCAAAGTAGCTGAAAAAACAGAGGAGGTGGAAGAACTATTTGAGGATCTCCATGAGGATCTTGACACTCACACACTAGTTTTTTGGGGGGGTTTCTTTGTAGTCCCGACCCCTGAACTCTAGGGAACCATATGGGATGCTCCTTATAGAAATTAGGTCAGCTGATTACAAGACAAGTGCCCTCCCCACTGTTCTACAGGGCTGTTCCTGTCTAGCTTTGTTGTGGGCTCCATGCTTCACAATTTGAACATAAAAGCAAAAACTTTTCTTAGTCGGTTGAGAGAGAAAATCAAGTCTGATATTTGCCTCTGTGAAGCTGATCCCTGAGCAGTGCCAAAAGTAACACGAGGGGTTGTACTGAGGTTACACTGGGTAGTGCATTTCCCTTGCACGCAGCTGACCCTGGTTCCATCTGGAGCATCCCACATGGTGTTCTCAGCACCGCCAAGAGTAATTCCTGAGTGCAGACCCAGGAGTAACCCCAGTGCATTTCTTGGTATCACCCCTATAAAACAATAAAAGAAAAAGTAACCTGAGGACTGCCAGGAAAAGCCGAGTATCACGGAGCCTAAAAACAAAACAAGTGAAAAATTCTCATTTTATTTGACAACCAGTGTAATGATCTGAGGGCAAAGATAAACAGGACATAGAAGACAAACAGTCACCCAGCTATCCTGGAAGGGGCACCCAAGGCAGTACACTTGACGGTGTCCAGCGAGGCTGGTGAGGCACAGACGGGGGATCAAAAAGGATCTGAATCCCGTGGACTATTCTACACACATGAAAGATGAGGAAAAACGACAAAAGCAGAAACCCACGTGCACAGTCATTCTGTGATTGAAAGTCCAAGGTGAAGAAGAGCAGCGTGAGCGCAGTACAGACACCTGGATCGAGGATCCCGAACCCCTGACAGAGTCACTTGTCTGACACGTGCTCAGGACACCCACCCACTGCCAAGCAGTGGGGCCAGGTAGGGTCCTCAGACACCCACCTGCACATACACCTCTTTTCCACGACCTCAGAGATCCTCTTTCCAGCCAGGAGATCACCGCAGGCTTCCCCTTGGAATGCCCTGCTCCCAGAGACAAGGATCAATAAAAGGAAAAGGCAACAGATTAACCGCATGTATCTGTATGAAATTGGGAAAATTCCTCAAAAGACATGAAATAGTATCACCACTTTTAATGTGCTGCAGATTTCTGGTTATCAGTGACATAGAGCCCAGGTTTTTATTTAAGAGTGAAATAGGAGAGACCAGATAATTGTGCAAACAATATAGCCCTGGACTCACGTGTAGGTGACATGTGATTGATGCCAGTTCTGTATTTAACTTTGTCAGGTTCACATCACAGATGATCAGGGGTCATTCCTGACTCTGTACTCAGGAAACACCTAGGAAGTGCTTGGTGATCATATGGGATGCTGGGGATTGAACCTGCCTCTACTTCCTCCAAGACAATCGCACTCCACTCTGTAGATATTTCTTTGTCCTGGCACCATATGGTGCTTCCTGAGTCACTCTAAAATTGATCACTGAGTACAGCTACCTCTGACGTGTCCGATATGCCAAAAACAGAAACAAGTCTCACAATGGAGACGTTACTGGTGCCCACTCGATTAAATCGAGGATCAACGGGATGACAGTGACAGTGACAGTGAGTGCAGTAAGTCGAAGAACAAAAGAAACCCCAAATTAGACAGAGAAGGCACAACCCTCCATTTTCCAAAAATGTTAAAAAAATCAACAGAACTGGACAGCGCCCATCAGGTCGATATTTGCCTCGGTCAAGCTCAATCCCAGTTGGATGACTGCCATTTTATATGGTCTGTGTTGGGGAAGATATTACAGCGGGCAGGAAACCTGTGCTATGCAGAAATACGGTTTAATCCCCTGCAGCCCATAAGCCCCCAGAGCACAATCAGGAGTAATTCCTGAGCATTTTCAGTGAATCCCCATAACCAAATCAAAACAAAACAAAATTCTTGAACTTGAAGGAATGGTGCAATTGTACTGCAGGTAGTGCTCTGACTATTGAAGCTGGCAACGGAGTTCAATCATTAGCAGCCCCAGGGTCGCAGAGCACCCCCGAATAATCATTTAACACACAGCCAGGTAGAATGTGTACTTGGCACTATAATCAAACCAAAACAAATACAGTGAAGCTGTGTGTAAAACAAGAAGAACTTGATTTAGCACTGTAAGGAACTATTCTGATCATGGCCCCTGTTGAATACACAGACATGGCCACACACCAGGCGTCTGAGTAGGTCTGTGTCAGCAGGGTGCACCCCACGAGGCTCTCACCAACGGCCTGCAGGTGCTGGTAGGTCTCCAGCATCACGTCCCTGTAGAGCTTTCGCTGAGAGGCATCAAGCGATGTCCACTCTTCCTGGGTGAATTTTATGGACACTTCGGAGAAGATCACTACATCCTAACCAGAGAGACACAGGGGATGGAGACAGTGCCATTCACCACTCTGATTTCTCAGCCATGAGGACGGCACTAGAGGGGCTCAGGACATCTCCCCTGTTACTTCAGGAGGAACCTGCCTCCATGCACATTCCTGGCTCTGTATGCCAAGAAATCACTCTAAGGCAGCCAGGTCTGCAGCAATGTGAAAGTGCTACTCTAGAAGGTTCCTGGAGGTGATGGCCTTACACAGACATTCCATGGCCAAGACCAGCACCTATGGTCCAGTGAACACGGCAGAAAGTAAGTCCTGAGCACATGCCCAGCCAGACTGAAAAGAAGCAACACTGGGGGTGTGTGGAGCAATAGTACAACTGTTAGGGCATTTGCCTTGCATGGTGCTGACCTGGGTTCAATTCCATTCATCCCATATGGTCCCCCAAGCACTGCCAAGAGTGATTCCTGGGTGCAGAGCCGGGAGTAACTTCCCTTATCATTGCTGTTTGTGACCCAAAAGTAAAAAATAAAAAGAAGCAACACTAGGTTAGACCAAAATACTAGACACGCCCTGCCCTATGATACGCCTCACGTTCTTGTCTAGGAATGAGGAGATACACAATGTCTAGTCAGAAAGTCAAAGCAATGGGTTGGAAATATGTGCCAGTGGGAATCTGAACTCACAATTCAGGGCTGGGCCAAATCCCTTTAGAAGGACGTAAAAGTTACTTGAACCATAAGAACTCAGTCGGACCCAGAGAAGCTATGATCACTCCCATTGAGAATGGCACATGCTCAAAATGTAACACACAGCAGCGTTTTAACCTGAGACTGTGGCGGAGCAGGGGCGGCTCTCCAGAGTGGGAAAATAAAATGGGGGAATCGCAAATTATGGGATCTGCAGTCATAACAGGTGCCAGCGACCTTGGGGCCCATGATGCCCTTCAGGTGTGATTCCCAAGCTCTTCTTTTAGAAGAACTGAGCCCCTCCACTGTGGCAAAAAATATGAAAGGAAACAAACCAGAGGTCTGGAGTAAGAGTCTAGTGGATATGTGGCAATAACAGTGTCCCATAAGGTCCCCCAAGCACTGCAGGTGCAATGTCAGAATGGGTAATTCCAAGAATCACAAAGTGTGGACCCCACCAATAACCACTCCCCCAACCAACAAAAAAACCCAAAAACCCCAAGAAGTCAGACTTGCCCGTCATCCATAAGGTCCAGGAGACCCGGCATGACAATTGACCACTAAACTGGGAGCCTTTCTTGAGAGCCACTAGGTGTTGCTCCAAAGCAAACAGAGAAAACCAAATGAACATGAACAAAAGTGGTCAGATAGCAGAATGGGGCACTTCAACTGGAGCCACATCCCACATCTCCTTTTGAAACGACTCCCAAATAGTCCACCCTGGAGGCCTGTGCACTCCTGTCACTGTAGAGCCTCATCGCGTCTCTCCTACCTGGGGACAGTGTGTCACATCGAGGAACACCATCTTCTTCAGGCTGTTATTCTTGAGGATCCCCACCGAAGCTTTGACATAGACCTGGAGAAGTCAAACTTGTGAGCACCAGAGAGGAGCAAAACTCATATGATCCTGACTGAGAGTCTCTGTATTGGATCCAGAAACGATCTGCTCTGACTGGCTTCACCCTAGGCATCAGTTCACAGAAACACCCAGATGCTCCTTCCTCTTTAGGGGATGCAGAAGCAGATTTGAATCTGGGCTGACCATTGCTCTCAGGGAAGGCAAGGCAAGCACTGACCTGCTGTGCTGTCTCTCAGACCCTTGGGTCCACTCTAAGAGAAAATGTTATAACATCTAAACAGAAACTTAGCAGAACAGATAAAAATTAGTTTCTGGGGCCTTGGTGAAATCACAACTGATACAGCATTTGCTTTGCATGCAGTTGACTCTGGTTTGGACCTCATGTATCATAGGATCCCCTAAGTCTACCAAGAGTGATTGCTGAGCAGACAGCCAGGAGTAAGCTAGGAGCACAATTGGCTGAGACTAATAAAGAAAAACAAACCAATGAAAAAACTTACCTACTGGTGCTCACTCGTATGTTACTATGTACTAACAATGTAATGAATTGAAAAAAGTTCTGTACTACGGAGAACCAAGAACATTTTATTTCATAACTGCCCGGACATTAACCAGTGTAGAAGTTCTTTAATAATATCCACAGATACAGCAGAAATCAGGGGGTGCTTGCCTGGCATATGCTCATCCCACTTTCAATTGCAATCACCGAAAAAGGGTCCTCAAGCAATGCATAAAGGGATCAGTGAGCACAGAGCTTGGGGTAACACCTGAGCATCACCAGGCATGACAAATAATAAAAAATAAGTCACTTTTTTGAAAGACTGGACCTATAGTCTACTCTTAACTAGGCTAGTAGTAGTATGAAGTAGTGATAGTAGCAATAACAGCAGTAGTTGTAGTAGTAGTAGTACTAGTAGTAGTAATAGAATGGTATTTCTAAATTCACATACTGTGACACACTGGTGCTTCCCTGCAGTAGTGTAGACTTTAAAGAAGAAACTGATTAGAAACATAATAAGACATATTCTTCCATGGTAATATATTTATACTTAGTACTAAGTATAACTAAGGGCTGGAGCGATAGCACAGGGGGTAGAGCATTTGCCTTGCAAGCGGTCAACCCGAGTTCTATTTCTCCATTCCTCTTGGAGAGCCTTGGTAGATATTTTAGTATTCAATATGCCAGAAACAGTAACAACATGTCTCACAATTGAGATGTTAATGGTGCCCGCTCGAACAAATCGATAAGCAATGGGATGACAGTGACAGTCTGCTAGGGTACTTGCCCTACAACTGCTGACCTGAGTTCTGTCCCTAGCACCCCACTAGGTACCAGAAGCAGCAACTACAAGGTATGGCACAAAATCCAACAGGAAAGAAAGGTATTTTATGCTTCAACTCCTCCCAGTCAGTTTCTTTTCTTTTTTTTTTTTTAAAATTTTTATTAAATCACCATGTGGAAAGTTACAAAGTTCTCAGGTTTATATGTCAGTTATACAATATTCAAACACCCATCCCTTCACCAGTGCCCATATTCCACCACCAGAAACCCCAGTATACCCCCCGCCCCCACCCCCTACCCCCTACTGTATAACTAATGAATTTCACTTCATTTTTTCTTTACCTTGATTACATGCCATAATTCAACACAAAACTCACTATAGTTGACATAACTCTCTCTCTCTCTCTTTTTTTTTCTCTTTTTCCTTTTCCCTTTTTTTTTTTCCTTTTTCCCCCTCATCCCCCTTCCTGCGCCTCATAGTATGGTGTACGCCACGCCACGTCGGCCAGCGTGGGGCTTTTGCTTAGTTCACAGTCCAGAGGTGGCTGCTACATTAAAAACCTTCAATATTTTCAACAAAAACTTACTGTTATTATTTGGAGTTTCTCCCCCAAGTCAGACCTGTTCAAATGGAACCGATTCACACTGCTGACAATTATGAATGTTAAGTCGCGCGGTTTTGGATTTCTGTATAAAGTCCAGGGAAAATTCTGCCAGAAATTACATAGCCCAGCTCACAGTCCCAGTGCATTGCTGTAAGAAGTCTTTGAATTCAAAGTCTTTAGGCGCAGAGGGTCCGATTCGCGCTCAGCGGCTCCGGGTTTATCTGGGCCGAGGGCGTGCCGGTTACGCCCCCTTCCCATGAGTTCCTGGGAGCCCCCAAAGTAAAATCCGAATACCTGTGGGTCTGGAATCACAAAAGATGGCGCCTGCCACATGGTGCCGCCAGCCCGCCGCTTTCCATGCAGGAAGACAGGGTGGGGAGGAAAAAAAAATCCACCCCCAGCAGCACCGAGTTGTAGCCCAGTTTGGTGTCCCAGTGCATCGCTCTGGGATGCTGCGCTGGATGCCCGAATGTGTTACATCTTTGGAATCAAAGTCTTTAGGCGCAGAGGGTCCCCTCCCAGTCAGTTTCATAGGGCACACTTTTGGGTTTCAGAGCCACAAGTAGCAAAACTTTGGGCCTATTCCGGGAGGGACTTGAGGGCACTGCTTTTGCTGGAGATTGTACCATGGCAGGCTGCTTGTGTGGCCAAGGCCTGCACTCCTGGCCTCTCTGTGACCCCAGGAATTGTAATTCTATATAAATCCGGTGAACCTTGTGAGAAGGACACAGATGGGCATGAAGGGGGGCAGTGATGAGGCTCAGCTGGTAGAGGCCACGGCAGGGCTGCTGACACCGAGGAGTTCCCAACCCTGAGCTGGAAGCACAGGCTACAAATCAAAAGGTTTGAATTGCCAGCAAGGGCCAGAAAGAGAGACCAGTGGGCAGGGCACTTCCCATGCATGTAACAGACTCATCTATACACCCTGAATCCCTGAGGAGTGATCCCTGAGCACTGCTGCTTTGGCAGACCCCCCTCTACACTCCCAACCTCAACCAGCTCAATCAAAGAGGAAGTATCTGTCAACAGCAGAGGTGTGAAATTCAGGGACATACTCTGAAAGTTCAGAGGCTTGTTTATCTTTTGCAGCCACACCCAGCAGAGCTCTGAGCTTAAAGGCCAGGTTTCCACAGAGTGCATGATTTGACTCAGTTTTTGTTATGTGACTTTGCATAAAAAAAGGAGAGAAAATTATACTTTGTCTAAAAGCTTCATGGTGATAGCACAGAATTTTGTTCAGAATCTCCAATGCCTTCTTTTGCTCCTGACAGACTCTTATTGAGTATATTTGACAATGTTTACATCTACAAACTTCCAAGAAAGGTAGGAATGAAAGGATACACCTGCCTGGATTGGATGTAGGCCAGCCGGAATCCCTCGGGCCTTCCCTGGTGTTCATTTTTCTCTGGTAGCCTGAGCACAGAGCAGCGAGTGGCCCTCAAGCACTGTCAGGTATGGCCCCAAATCCCACCCCATCTGCTCCCCGCGTAGTGAGATAGACCTAGGGACAGGATCTCAGAGGACTAAGCAGCTGCTTTACCACCAGTGGTGCAACATGGCTCCCCTGTATCCAGAGTTACATGGACCGAGGGGCAGTCCCTGACCATTACAAACTGGTAGCAAAACGGGGAAAACCAACAACAAGAAAAAAACAATAACAACAAAAACAAAAATAGTCATATAAATCCAATCCCCCAAAAAGGAAGTTCAAAGAATGCTCAGATATCAAGAAAAATTTTGGAATCCTGGAGACTTTTAGATTGGGGTTGGGCACTGTTGTGGTTTGCGCCACACGTGCTCAGACCAACCTATAAAATGCGGGGGAACAAAATGTAAGGCAAGCGCCCTACCTGCATTTCTAACACTCTAGCTCATCATTAATTTTGGATAGTTTTTGATTTTTGTGCCACTTCTGGCAATGGACAGAGGACCCTATGGGGTGCAGGGATCAAACCCAGTTCTGCCAATTGCAAAGCAAATGCCCTACCTGCTGTACTATGACCCACACCCTTTATTTATTTTCATTATTTTTCAATTGGAGGGACAAAGATGGAGATGGTGGCTCAGGGGACTCTATGGGATGGTGGGGATCGAACCTAGTCAGCAAGTGCAAGACAAACACCCTCCTGTCTGTACCACTGCACAGACCCCTAGAGTGAGACATTTAAAAAACCTGTGGCAGCTGGTCCCTAGAAACCCCATTTCTGCAAATATTCACCAGAAGAGTAGGGGGTGCCCCTGGCCTGGGAAAGATGAATACTGGGGATGAGATGATGCTCAAAAACTTGGGAGGTAAAGCAGAATTTTTTTTCTGGGACAAAATAGAATCATAGAGGGTTAGCAGAGATAGTACAGTTGATAGGGTGCTTCTCATCAAGCAGCTAATTTGGGTTCAATTTTCAAAACCCCATGGTCTCCGCCCCAGCACTTCCAGGAATATGTCTGAGTTCAGATCAAGTGTAAGCCCTGAGCACTGTGTGTTGTGTCCCCAAACCTGCAATTAAAATACAATAAGAAATTCAAAATTTCCTGAATAAAGGAGCTGGAGATACTAGTAAAGTGGGTGAGGTGCTTGTGTTGCAAACGTCCTACTCGGGTTTCATTACTGGCATCCCAAGAGGTTCCTGAGCACTGCCAGGAGTGCTGCCTGAGGGCATGGCAGGGAGGAGTAAACCCACCCTGATGTATCCCCCCACCTCCACTCTGTGTTCTATAAAAGTTCTGCATCTGCCCAAGCCCCCAGAATTTACTGCATGTACTAAAACGTGGAAATCAAAAATCTCGGTGACATGGTTTCGAATCCCAAGCATGTGAAAAATGAGCCTTCGTCCCCCACCATCCTAGGGCAGGCGGCTCGTACACTGAGAGGGCGTTTGCTTGCCCGCACCTGACCCGCATTGCTCCCCGATTTCCCATAGGATCCCTTGACTACCAACAGGAGAGATCCCCGAGTGCAGAGTCAGGAGTGACCCCAGAACAGTACTGGCCGTGGCTCAAAAAGACATTTCTTTTGAAGAAAATAAGGTGTTTCCAGGTCCCTTTCATGAGAAAAATTGACACTTTAGCCCCGACTGTACTCAGCCTAAGGAATGAAAGGCGGCCAGCAAAGGGCCAGCCTGGGGATACTCCTGAAGGATCCCTACCCTACTCCTGCGACCGCGTTGGATGCGGCAAGTGTCCCAGCAATGGAACTAACCTGGCGGTGGCTGAACGCAGCCCCTCAGATCTGGGGGACACTGAAGCTCCCTCTGGCCGACCCTTTCTCTATGGTTGGGGGCTAGAGGAAAGGTCAGCGGGGAGGGCACTGGCCTCACATCCCGACATCCCATGTTGGCCCCGATCCCCCAGAGGGATCCCCGAGCAGAAGAGCCTGGATTCAGCCCTAAGAAACACAGGGTGTGGCCCTAAAACACGATTACATACATTGGAAAGGAAAAGCGGGTTATTTTCTAACTTCAAAAACGTTGTTCTGGGGCTAGAGCAATAGCACAGCAGGTAGGGTGTTTGCCTTGCACGCAGCCCACCTGGACTCGATTCCCAGCATCCCATATGGTTGCCCCAGCACCGCCAGGAGTAATTGCTGAGTGTAGAGCCAGAAGTAACCTTTGTGCATCACTGGGTGTGACCCAAAAGAAAACAAACAAACAAAAATGGTTGTTCCTAACTTTAAAACGCGCTTCTCCGTTCAAACTCCTTCTCTTGCAGGACCACGTGCCTCCTCTACCCATCCCGGGTCTTATATTTTGGCCCGGGGAGAGGCTCAGGGCGCATCCCTGGTGGTGATCCCAGGACCCAGTAGGGTCCCGGAGGTAGAACCCGGTCGGTTGCATGTAAGTCCAGCGCCCTCCTCATGGGACGAGCGTCCCCTCTTATGCGTTATTAGAAACAAGCTCTCTTCAGTAAAAACTCCCTTGTTTCCATAAAAGTCAATGAATAAATGAGATAAACCTTTCGGCAGGAGCACTCGGTGGGTCCCGGGTGAGGAACCGCCACTCCTGGCCACCATTTCAGAGCGACCTCGCTGACCCTGCAGCAAACAAGGTGAAGATGGCGGAGGTTTGGGCGCTCGGAGCGACCACTCAGCGGCCGGCATGGAAAAACCCCTGTTCTCTTGGGGCTGGTGCGATAGCACAGCGGGTAGGGCGTTTGTTTTGCACGCGGCCGACCCGGGTTCAAATCCCAGCATCCCATATGGTCCCTTGAGCACGGCCAGGGGTAATTCCTGAGTGCAGAGCCAGGAGTAACCCCTGTGCATCGCCAGGTGTGACCCAAAATGCCAAAAACAACAAAAACAACAAAAAAAAACCCTGTTCTCATGGTACCTCCTTCCCTACTGTTCTCCCGCTCCTCACCTCAGCAGCAAAGTTGGCAGAAACGCTTTTCAGCCCGGAATGCGGAAGACTCCTAGGAAACAAGGCCTGGATTCCATGACGTCACTGCACTTCCTGTCGGAGCTTTAAAGGGCCAGACTCCTAATAGTCCAGGCCAAGAATGTTAATGTTTTTCCCCTTTTTGGGGTTGGACCAGGTGACTTGAACATCTGGAAATAGCCAGGTCTGAGATAGATGGGAGTGAGGGGCTGACGAATTGCATATGGAGGAGAAAGTTTGTTATTTGTTTTAACTAATAAATAAAATTCACAACAATTCCTTTGCAAACAACTTACACGACCATGCCTCAGCCCTGTCCCACCAACCTTCCATCCCCCAAATTATCGCACAGAAATCACAGTGCAATAATATTCAGATATTCACAATGTTTTGTGTTTATTTGGGCTTTTGTGGGGACATTTGGGGGCCATGTCCCCATGTGTGGAAGGCTGGACCCAACACATCCATCAAACCCGGAGAAGGTCTAGGCTCACTTGTATAGATGGGCCACTGGGGCCATTTAAAACATCTCAGCATAAGTACATTACTCTCAGTATCAGTGAGCTTCTCAGGATCAATGAGCTTTTTCCTCTGTGTTTTCTCTTTTGTATTTATTTGCGGAGAGGACACACCAAGCAATGCTCAGGGGTGACTCTTCGTGGGTCTCTGGGGATTGTATGGATGCTGGGAATGGAGCCAAGTTTCCATTCCTTGCAAAGCAAGTGCCCTTCCCACTGCACTATCATTAAGCCCCACAAATCAGTTCTTTTAAACAATTACTACTTGTGCTTACTATCATCGTCATCATCATCCTCTTCCTCCTCATCATACCATTGATTGTCGATTTTCTCCAGTGGTCTCAGAAACATGTCCATTCATCCTAGCCCAGAGATTTTAGAAGCTTCTCTTTACTCATCCTTCCCAACAGTGCCACTTTGGAGGCTCTTTCAGAATCAGGGGAAAGAGATTCATCATAATAACTGAGTTTGGCATAAGGTTATCCCACGGGGAGATTGCCAGGCACTCCCATTACATGGTGCCGGGGGTTTACTATCTATAGAATAAAAGTCACAATATTTCATTGGTGTAAAAAAAATAACAGAATTTCTTTAGGTTTTTGCTGGGTATAAACCCTTAGTGTTTTAGGCTTTATCAGTGAATTCTCCCTCCAAAAGCTTACAATGCTCTCATCAGCACCCCTAATCCCACTTTATCTTTACCCTTCCTTCGTGCTTTATCTTTCATTGTTTATTCCCAGAGTCAGTTGGTTTTGTATCAGCTAAAACTTCTGGTGATTCTCAACATTTTATTTGAAGTGAATTATTTGCTTTTCTATTTCCCCTATAGCCTTTTCACATTATACTACAAAACAATGTTCTTTACTTAAATAAAGAAAGACCATAATGCCATGCTCCTAATATTTGGGAGTTGTTTGAAATACATCTACTCCTGGGTGTCCATTATAATTATTTGACTCAGGTTTGGTTGCCATAATTCCTAACACCCAACAAAGGGAGATCCTGCCGTGGGACTGGTATACACCTGGAGAGAGCGGTCAAGCTACCCTGCCATCAAAATGGGGCAGTCTAGAAAGCTTAAACGTATGGCACACATGCAAGCTGTTATGACTTAAGAGACAGATCCCCTGGGGAAGGACAAGCTGTCATGGCCTGCGAACCCAGACTGGGATTTATGGTAAAGATATGAGTTCTGCATGCTAAAGCAGAAAACTGACAATTAAAAAATAAAAGTTCTGTGCAAAGGAGCTAAAGACATAGAACAGTAGTTGCGGTGATTGTCTTGCATGTGTCCAACACAGGTTCGATTGTCGGCATCATATCTGTGGTTTCCTGAGTACCGCCAGGAGTTACGCCTGAGTGCAGAAGCAGGAGGAGTCACCCATGTACATTGCCAGCTGTATCCCCCAAACTACATAATTCAATAAAATCAATAAAGGTATGGTGGCCCTAGGTGATCCTAGATTGCA
Source organism: Sorex maritimensis (assembly GCA_030324115.1). Classification (NCBI taxonomy): domain Eukaryota; kingdom Metazoa; phylum Chordata; class Mammalia; order Eulipotyphla; family Soricidae; genus Sorex; species Sorex maritimensis. Next base: position 68,212 of record JASTTN010012554.1, read on the forward strand.
ATATGAGAGGCCTTGGGACACATGCTAGAAGTGTCCAACCTACTTCTTTCTCAGATTGCACTTTTGGTTGCAGGACCCTCTCTGGCCCTGCCCTGGTGTGTTCCTCATTACCTGACCCCACCCGCCCCAGCCCTCACTACTCCTAAACTCTGCACCTTGGGGCAGGAAAAATAGCACCAGAAGTAGTTCACCTGCAGGTGGTCGACCTGAATTTATTCGCCAGCATCCCATATGATTCCCTGAGCACTACTCAGAGCAATCATAGAGTATACAGCTAGAAATGACTCCATGAGGATTGTAGGTTGTGACCCTTAAAGCAAAATGAAAACAAAGGGAGAAAAAAGACAGGAAAAAGAAAAAAGCTCTGCACCTCCCTGAACCCCCGCTCCCACCCAAATTTTTCTGAAATAACTAGGCAATAAAATTCAGCTATTCATGATGTTTTGTTTACTTCAGGCTCAAGGAGACCTGAGACCCAGAAACAAGATCCTCTGTGGCTTCCTCCAATCTTTGGTGCCCCAGGGATCAAACCCAGACGCCCCACCCTACTGGCACAGATAAATACCTCACAGGTCGACCTCCAATACCTCCACTGCCCAGCTACGCCACGCTCCAGGCCACTTTCCGGACACTCGGGCCGAATCTCACGTATGAGTGAAGCACCACAGAACCAGGTAAAGCAGAACTTTGCAACCTTAGACTCCAGGCTCAACAAGAACTGGAAATAATTTCCTCTGTCTTCCTCCTCCAATCTCCAGCAACCCAGGGATCAAACCCAAACGTCCCACACTACTGGCGCCAGATAAAATTACTCACTGGCTGACCTCCACTACCTTCACTACCCAGACACTGAAGCGCTCCAGGCCGCTTTCTGGACACACCATAAAACACTTAATACCCATTTTCCATAATTTCCACACCATATTTGATTGGGTTCAAATATGGTGTGAACCATGGCAACACTTGTAAGGGCAATTGGAGGCCGTCATAAAAGCCTCCATCCCTCTCAGAAAGCCCAGAAAGCTACCGACAGTACCCTGCCCACACGCAGAGCTTGGCAGGCTACCTGTGGCGTAATCCATTGCCCAAAACATTAACGACAATGGGCCTCATTCCCCTGAAAATGAAAGAGCCCCGAATACGGCAGTGTTAAGAAGGATGAACAAGGAGAGTCTGATAAAATCTCAGGGATGAACTAGACTGCCAAAATGAAAAAGGACTAAAATGACTCTCTCTACTTTCAATGCATGAACACTGACATTGGAACCATCCATAGAGGAGCTGATGGTACAAGTGCAGAAGATCAAGTACGAAATCATTGGTCTGACCAAAATGAGAAAGCATCGATCACATCACGCCATTTTCGACACTGGAGAAGAACTGTTCCAAGGAACATGAGACATCAGAGGCATTGGTGGCATCGGTGTCCTTGTCAACAAACACTTGGTCATGAGCATTGATTCATTCAAATGCCTAACAATCCAAATTGGACGATTAGCTTAAATAGATGTGGCTCATTGCTGGCAGTTTCTGTCTCCGTTGTCTATGCAGCAAAATCCAACTATGATGAAGAAGAAATTCAGAAGTTCTACATGGAGCTGGAGAATTCTATAAAGAAGACCACACTTTCTACAAGATTATTGTTGGTGATTTTAATGCCAAATTAGGACCGAAAAGGTCGTCTGAAGAACTCCACATCAGGACCCATGGCCTAAAATGGAACGAACAAGGTGATAGACCGAGTTCATCATGTTGACCAAGACATGATGAACTCAGAGTTCCAGAAGGCAAAATCTAAATGTTGAACATGGGAGTCTCCCGGTGGAGAGTTCCACGATGAATTGGCCACATCATATTCAATCAACCGTTTTGCCTGACCCATGTCACTGTTGTCATAAAATTCCAAACGGAATTGGACCACCGTCTCCTTCGTGCAAGATTCTACTTCATAGAGTGGGGAGAAAGGCCTGCAAAATTTAAGTTTAAGAAGAGAACTCCCAGGGGCTGGAGCGATAGCACAGCGGGGAGGGCGTTTGCCTTGCCTTCGGCTGACACGGGTTCGATTCCCAGCATCCCATAGGGTCCCCTGAGCACCGCCAGGAGGTATTCCCGAGTGCATGAGCCAGGAGTAACCCCTGAGCATCGCTGGGTGTGACCCAAAAAAGAAAAAAAAAAGAAGAGGACTCCAAGAATCCCAGAATGATCACCAAATGGGAGCTCTTTGGCACTATTGAGGCAGCGTGAAAAGATGCCATTGTTGACAACATCAATGAGAAATATGATCGACTGGTTCAGCACCTCCATTACTGCGCGAATGCCGAGCGTGGGAAAGCCACGAACAGGAAAAAGACAGGAAACGCCTGTCTTCAGAAACTCTCAAGCTCATTCGTCAACATGGTTCGGCAGCAGCCTCAGGCAACCATAGGCTAAAGTCAGAGTTTGCAAAGCTGTGCAGAGAAGTGATAAAGGAAGACCTCAAAGAGAGAAGAGCAGCAGTTTTGGCCAATGCTGCAGAAGCCGGGAAAGGTATTTGCAATGCTTGCCTGTCCTTCACCAACTACAAGACCAAAATGACTGCCCTCCGACGTCCTGATGGATCTAGCACATCTTGCAGAAAGGCAATGGAGAGGATTATTCAAGACTTCTACTCTGGATCCGAGAGCCCTAGAGATCTGGAGTTAGCAGTGCCTGAGGGACTCACACACTACCCAGGGCCCGAGCCAGGGAAAGACCAAAGACCCTCACCTGCAAACGTCTCTCCTCCCTGTTCTCAGGGCTCTTCCTTGCAGTCAGGTAATCACAGGGCTGTGTGTTTTGTCACTTTTTTTTCTACAAGGCCCTCAAAGGGCCAAGATCTAGTTGCTGAGAGAATGTTTTTGACCAATCCAGTGAATCTGTGATGCAACTGGAATCGTTTCAGATAAAGGAGTGTAGAGGCTGCTGCTGGAGTGGTTGGTCACACAGTGGGGGCTGTGGGAAGAAGGCCTGATGCAAAATTTCTCAGTTAAACCAGTGCTTTGCCACAGGGACAAAAGAAAAAAACACCTGCCGAATGACACAAATTAAAACAGGAAGGTAGGGAGTGGATGGGGCAGGGGAAAATGAGATTCTCTGGGAAGTCATCAATTGAGATGGGGTGAAAGCTGAGACTCTGAGCCAGCCCTGGAGATGCAGCGAGGAACTGGCCAAGCAGCCCAGAAAGCTGGAGAGAAACTGGAACAGGAGCAAAGTCTGGTAAGAACATCAGAGAGCACTATCCGGTCAATTCGCTATCCCTTGACAACACTGGATCAATGAACTCTCATCTACAAGGAACACCCCAACTGGCTGTTTCAGAAACTCTATTTAATATCAGAATATGAACCAGGCAGGATAGTTTAGAAGCTTGACACTTGCATTTGTCTTGGTCATCTGGAGTCCTTCCCTGGTTTGCTAAGTGGTGGCCGAAACAGTTCCAAGAGTAACCCCTTATCACAGACAGGTATGCCCCTTCCCCCCAAAGTATTGTTCAGTAAATAAATTCCAGAGTATCGAGAATCCTATGAATGCAAGCATACATTTAGCTAATGGACAGCAAAACATACTGGTCACTTTACAGCCTTATGTGAATTTTTGTACAATCTAAATCAGAAAATTGATTTTTTATGATTTAAATAAGAATAAGATAAATAAATTATTTGAATTAAATTTAAAAAATCATTATTTTTTTGGAGGGACACACCCGGTGATGAACAGGGTTTACTCCTGGCCCTGTACTCAGAAATTACCCCTTGGGATGTTGGGAATTAAACCGGAGTCGGTCATGTGCAAGGCAAATGCCCTACCTGCTGTGCTATTGGTTTAGCCCTCTCATTTTTATCATTCTGATGACTCCTTGATGGTTTGGTTTAACTGCTTCCAAATGCAGGTTCTGTTTTCTCCTAAGACTACTGAAGTGAGAGGGGTGGGATCCAGGAATGTGACCGCCTTTTACTGTTAGGAATAACAGCTGAATGGAATTGTGTTCTGAGATGGGGGAGCAGATGGCTCTCCATGTTCCCACTATCTGGAAAACATTACTCAAGGGGCCCCTTTCGTAGTTTCAAAATCCAAGTAAAAACGTCTTTCTGTTCTTGCTCCCTTTCTAGGAGCACTGTGTGACTCTTTGTTTTCAATGTCTTGTTTATCTTTGACCTCAGATCCTTACACTGGTTGTCAATCCTTCATGTTCCATGGCTTCCTGTGTTAGGTTTGGGGGAGTCACGCCACATGGGTTTAGGTCTTACTGTTGGCCCAGCTCAGGTATACTTACAGAGGCTTGAAATCCAGGTCAGCCCAAGCACATTGTCTTTTGTATCATTTCTAAACTTCTGGTATACATATTTTTTAATTTACGTGTATGCTGAAGATGAATACATTACGTATCTAATGAACGTTGTCCTGGCAAGGCCCTTGAATCGGGTGGATTGGAGACAGTTGAAATTAAATTTATTGTGCACAGAAAGACTAATTTTTATTTGCCTTTTGGGTCACACCTAGCGATGCACAGGGATTACTCCTGGTTCCGCATTCAGGAATCACTCCTGTTGGTGCTCAGGGGACCATGGGATGCTGGGAATCGAACCCGTGTCGGCCGCATGCAAGGCAAACGCCCTACTCGCTGTGCTATTGCTCCAGCCCCTCTGTAGATATTTCTTTGTCCTGACACCATATGAATGAATTTTCCTGAGTCCCTCTAAAAGTGATTCTGAGTGCAGCTACCTACAGCGTATGCGATATGCCAAAAACAGTAACAACAAGTCTTAAGATGGAGACGTTACTTCTGCCTGCTCGAGAAATCGATGAGCAATGGGATGACAGTGACAGTGATAGTGAGTGCAATAAGTCCAAGAGCAAAAGAAACCCAAACTAGACAGCGATGGCATGACCCACCATTTTTTAAAAACGTTAAAAATATCAACAGATCTGCTTTTTTTTTTTTTGCTTTTTGGGTCACACCCGGCAATGAACAGAGGTTACTCCTGGCTCTGCACTCAGGAATCACTCCTGGTGGTGCTCAGGGGACCATATGGGATGCTGGGAATAGAAGCCCGGGTTGCCCTACCGCTGTGCTATTGCTCCAGCCCGAAAAAATATCAACAGATCTGAACAGAGCCCATCAGGTGGATATTTCCCTTGGTCAAGGTCAATCCCAGTTGGATCATTAATATTTTATACAGTCCCCTGAGGCAGCCGGGAGTGATCCCTGAGTGCAGAGTCCCAGAGCAAACGCTGAGTAATTCTGAAGTACCATTATCCCAATAAATACTGCAAGTAACCCCAAACACTAAAATAGATTAGGACCTGATGGCTGAAGCCCTAAGAAATAAACAACTTGTGTTGGGAAAGACACCTGTGCTTTTCACAAATACAGTTTAATCCCCTGCAGCTCATATGCTCCCGAAGCACAACCTGGAGTAATTTCTGAGAATCTTCAGTGAAACCCCCAAACCAAATCAAAACAAAATTCTTAAACTTGAGGGAATGGTGCAATTGTACTGCAGGCTATTGAAGCTGGCAACCGAGTTCAATCATTAGCAGCCCCAGGGTCACCGAGCACCCCAAGAAATGATCATTTAACACACAGCCAGATAGAATGTGTATTTGGCACCATAATCAAACCAAAATAAATACAGTGAAGCTGTGTGTAAAACAAGAAAAAAATGATTTAGCACTGGAAGGAACTATTGAGATCATGGCCACTGTGGAACACACAGACCTGGCCACACCCCAGGTGTCTAAGTAGGTCTGTGCCGGCACGGAGCGCCCCACGCGGCTTTCACCAATGGCCAGGTGCTGGTAGATCTCCAGCATCACGTCCCTGTAGAGCTTTTGCTGAGAGGTATCCAGGGATGTCCACTCTTCGTGGGTGAATTTTATGGACACTTCGGAGAAGGTCATTATGTCCTGAGCAGACAGACACAAGGGATGGGAGATAGTGCCAGTCACCACTCTGATTTCTCAGCCATGCGGACGGCACTAGAGGGGCTCAGGACATCTCCCCTGTTCCTTTGGGAGGAACCAGCCTACATGGACATTCCTGGCTCACAGTCCCAAGAAATCACTCTAAGGCAGCCAGGCTCAGCTATATGAAAGTGCTACTCTAGAAGGTTTGTGGAGGTGATGGCCTTACACAGACACCCCATAGCCAAGCCCAGCACCAGTGGACCAGTGGTCCCAGCACTGCAGAGAGTAAGACTTGAACACATGCCCAGCAGGACCAAAAAGAAGCAACACTGAGAGGGAGGAGCGATAGTACAGCTGTTAGGGCCTTTGCCTTGCATGAGGGTGACCTGGGTATGATCCCCCGAGCACCGCCACGGTTGACTCCTGTTTGTAGAGCCCTAGTAACACCCCCCCTAAGCATCACTGGGTGTGACCCAAAAAGTAAACAATTAAAAGAAGTAACATTAGGTTGGACCAAAATATTAGACACACCCTGTCATATGATACATCTCACATTCCTGTTCTAGGAATGAGGTGATACACAATGTGCAGTCAGAAAGTCAAAGCTATGGGTGGACATATGTGCCGGTAGGACTCTGAACTCACAATACAGGGCAGGGCCAAATCCCTTTAGAAGGAGGTAACAGTACTTGACCAACAAGATCTCAGTCAGCCCCAGAGAAGTAATGATCGCCCTCCCTCGAAACGGCGCATGCTCAAAACAAAACACACAACAGCATTTTAACCTGAGACTCTTGGCTGAGCAGGCGAGGCTCTCCAGAGTGGGAAGGATAAAATAGGGGGAATCGCAAATTATGGGATCTTCAGTCATAACAGGTGCCAGCGCACCCTGGGGCCCCTGATGCCCATCAGATGTGAATCCCAAGCTCTTCTCTTAGAATCGCCGAGCCTCTCCACTGTGGCAAGAAAAAAACATAGGAAAGGAAACAAAGCAGAGGGCTGGAGTAAGAGTACAGTGTGTATATGGCAATAACTTTGTTTCTTACGGTCTCCCAAGCACTGTAGGTGCAATGCCAGAATTGGTAATTCCAAGAATGACAAGGTGTGACCCCTCCACTAACCACTCCCCAAACAACAAAAAAAGGCAAAAACCCCAAGAAGTCAGACTTGCACAGCATCCTTAAGGTCCAGGAGACCCGGATTGACAATTGACCACTAAACTCAGAGCCTCTCTCTCGAGCCACTAGGTGTCGTTCCACAGCCAAACACAGAAAACCAAATGAACATGGACAAAAGTGACCACAGACAGTACAATGGGACACTCCAACTGGTGTCACATCCCACATCTCCTTCCCGAAACGACTCACAGATGGTCCAACCTGGAGGCCTGTGCGTTCCTGTCACTGTAGAGCCTCATTGCATCTCTCTCCTACCTGGGGACAGCGCGTCAGACTGTGCAACACCATCTTCTTCAGGCTGTTATTCTTTTTTTTTTTTAATTTATTTTATTGAATCACCATGTGAAAAGATACAAAGTTCTCAGGCTTATGTCTCAGTTATACAATGCTCAAACACCCGTCCCCTGACCAGTGCCCATATTCCACCACCAATAAAAAGAAAAAGAAAAACC
>JASTTN010012554.1:75866-105612 GCA_030324115.1 Sorex maritimensis
TCTCTCTCTCTAATTAGCTGTTGTGGTTTGCAATAAAGGTGTTGAGTGGCCACTGTGCTCAGTCTCTAGCCCTCATTCAGCCCGCAACTCCCTTCCCCACATGGCCTTCGACTACATTATAGTTGGTGATCCCTTCTCTGAGTTGCCCTTTCCCCAGAATGTGAGGCCAGCCTCCAAACCATGGAGTCAACCTCCTGGTACTTATTTCTACAATTCTTGGGTGTTAGTCTCCCACTCTGTTATTCTATATACCCTAGATGAGTGCAATCTTTCTATGTCTGTCTCTCTCTTTCTGACTCATTTCACTCAGCATGAAACTTTTCATGCCCATCCACTTAAATACAAAATTCATGACCTCCTTTTTTCTGACAGCTGCATAGTATTCCATTGTATAGATGTACCAAAGTTTCCTCAACCAGTCATCCGTTCTAGGGCATTCGGGTTTTTTCCAGATTCTGGCTATTGTAAATAGTGCTGCGATGAACATACATGTGCAGATGTTGTTTCGATTATACTTTTTTGCCTCTCTGGGATATATTCCCAGCAGTGGTATTGCTGGGTCAAATGGGAGCTCAACCTCTAATTTTTTGAGAATCGTCCATATTGTTTTCCAGAAGGGCTGAACCAGTCGGCATTCCCACCAGCAGTGTAGAAGGGTCCCTTTCTCCCCACATCCTCTCCAACAGCGGTTGCTTTTGTTCTTTTGGATGTGTGCTAGTCTCTGTGGTGTGAGGTGGTATCTCATGGTTGTTTTGATCTGCATCTCTCTGATGATTAGTGATGTAGAGCACTTTTTCATGTGTCAGGCTGTTATTCTTGAGGATCCCCACAAGGCTTTGACAAAGACCTGGAGAAGTCAAACTTGTGACCATCAGAGAGGAGCAAAACTCATATGACCCTGGGGCTGGAGTGATAGCATAGCGGGTAGGGCGTTTGCCTTGCACGAGGCCGACCCGGGTTCAAATCCCAGCTTCCCATATGGTCCCCTGAGCACCGCCGGGGGTGATTCCTGAGTGCAGAGCCAGGAGTAACCCCTGTGCATCGCCAGGTGCGACCCCCCCAAAAAAAAACTCATATGACCCTGACCAGAAATCCCTGCATTGGATCCAGAAACGGTCTGATCTGAGTGGCTTCACCCTTGGGTACAAGCTCACAGAAACATCCAGGAGAGACACTTTCAGATGCTCCTTCCTCCTTAAGGGATGAAGAAGCGGGTTCAAATCTGGGTTGACCATTTCTCTCAGGGAAGGCAAGGCAAGCACTGACCTGCTGTGCTGTCTCTCAGGCCCCTGGGTCCACTCTAAGAGAAAATGTAAGCATCTAAACAGAAACCTGGGGGAACAGATAAAAATTAGTTTCTGGGGCCTAGTGAAATCACATCTTATACAGCATTTGCTTTGCACACACGTGACTCTCGTTTAGACCCCACATACCATAGGATCCCCCAAGCCTACCAAGAGTGATTGCTGAGCAGATAGTCAGGAGTAAGCTATGAGCACAGTTGGCTAAGACTAAGAAACAGAGACTAATAAACAAAAACAAACCAATTAAAAAAGTTATGTTGCTATGTACTAACAATGTAAAATAAATTGAAAAAATGTTTTGTACTCAGGGGAACCAAGAACATCTAATTTCATAACTTTCTGGACATTAACCAGTGCAAAAGTTTTTTAATGAGGGTCTGGAATGATAGCAGAACGGGTAGGGTGTTTGCCTTGCACGCGGCCGACCCAGATTCGATTCCCAGCTTCACATATGGTCCTCCAGCACCGCCAGGAGTAATTCCTGAGTGTAGAGCAAGGATTAACCACTGTGCATCGCTGGGTGTGACCCGAAAAGCAAAAAAAAAAAGAAGTTTTTTAATGATATCCATAGACACAGCACAAAGCAGTTGGTGCTTGCTTGGCACATGCTCAACCAATTTTCAATTGCAAGACCTCAAAGGGTCCTCAAGCAGTGCATGAAGGGATCAGTGAGCACAGAGCTTGGAGTAACACCTGAACATCACCAGGCATGACATCTAACCAAAAATAAGTCACCATTTTGAAAGGCTGGACCTATAGTCTGCTGACTACTAACTCGGCTAGTAATAGTATGTAGTAGTAGTAGTAGTAGTAGTAGTAGTAGTAGTAGTAGTAGTATGGTATTTCTAAATTCAGATACTATGCCACACTAGTGCTTCCCAGCAGTAATGCAGACTTCAAGAGGAAATGATTAGAAAGGTAATCTGACCTCTTATTCCATGTTAAAATATTTATACCTACTATTGAACTAAGGGCTGGAGCGATAGCACAGAGAGTAGAGCATTTGCCTTGCAAGTGGCTGACCCAGGTTCAATTTCTCTGTCGCTCTCGGAGAGCCCTGCAAGCTACCGAGAGTATCTCTCCCACATGACAGAGACTGGCAAGTTAATCATAGCATATTCGGTATGCCAAAAACAGGAACAACAAGTCTCACAACGGAGACAATACTGGTGCCCGCTCAAGCAAATCGATGAGCAATGGGATGACAGAGATAGTCTGCTAGGGTACTTGCCCTACAACTGCTGACCTGGGTTCTGTCCCTGGCACCCCACTAGGTACCAGAAGCAATAACTACAAGTTATGGCCCAAAATCCAACAGGAAAAAAAGGTATTTTATGCTTCAACTCCTCCCATTCATTTGATAGGGCACAGGTTTGGGTTTTGGAGCCACAAGGGGCAGAACTTTGGGACTATTCCTGGCGGTACTTGAGGGTACTGCATTTTGCTGGACATTGTACCATGGCAGGCTGCTTGCGTGGCCAGGGCCTGCACTCCTGGCCTCTCTCTGACCCCAGGAATTGTAATTCTATATAAATCCCGTGAACCTTATGAAAAGGACACAGACGGGCATAAAGGGGGGCAGCGATGAGACTCAGCTGGTAGAGGCCACAGCAGGGCTGCTGACACCAAGGAGCTCCCGATGTGACCCTGAGCTGGAAGCACAGGCTACAAATCAAAAGTTTTGAATAGCCAGCAGGGGACAGGAAGAGAAACCAGTGGGCAGGGCACTTCCCATGCATGCAACAGACTCATCTATACACCCTGGATCCCTGAGGAGTGATCCCTGAGCACTGCTGCTTTGGCAGACCCCCACCTCCACTCCCAACCACACCCAGCTCAATCAAAGAGGAAGTTATCTGTGAACAGCAAAGGTGTGAAATCCCATGACATATTCTCAAGGTTCAGTTCAGAGTTTTGATTATCTTTTGTGGCCACACCCATCAGAGCTCAGAGCTTAAAGGCAATGTTTTCAGAGTGCAGGATTTGACTAGGTTTTTGTTTTTTGTTTTTCTTGTTTTGCTGTTTGGGTCATACCCGGCGATGCACAGGGGTCAATCCTGGCTCTGCAATCAGGAATTACCTCTGGCGGTACTCAGGGGACCATATGGGGTTCTGGGAATCAAACCCGGGTAATCTGCGTGCAAGGTAAATGCCCTAGCCGCTATGCTATCGCTCCTGCCCCTTGACTCGGTTTTTGGTATGTTACTCCGCATAAGAAAAAGGACAGGAAAATTACACTTGGTCCAAAAGCTTCATGGTGATAGCACAGAATTTTGTTCAGAGCCTCCAACTCCTTCTTTTCCTCCTGACAGACTTGTTGAGTAGATTCGAGAATGTTTACATCTACAAACTTCCAAGGAAGGTAAGAATGAAAGGGTACACCTGGCTGAATTGGATGCCAGCCAGCTGGAAGCCCTGGGCCTTGCCTGGTATTCCTTTTACTAAGGTAGCCTGATCACAGAGAAGCGAGTGGCCCTCAAGCACTGTCAGGTGGGCGCCCAAATCCCATCCCATCTGCTCCCCGCATAGTGAGATAGACCCGGGGAGAGGAGCTCAGATGGCTGAGCAACAGCTTTACTGTTTGGGATTCGGCATGGCTCCCCTGTATACATAGAGGCATGGACAGAGGGGCAGTCCCTGACCATCTCAAGCTTGTAGCAAAAAGGGCAAAACCAAGAACAACAAAAATCTAACAACAAAAACAAAAATAGTCGTATAAATCCAACGCCCTCAAAAGAAGTTCAAACAATGCTCAGTTGTCAAGATAAATTCTGGAATCCTGGAGTGAGACTTTTACATTGGGGGCGGGAGCTGTGTGGTTTGAGCCACATGTGCTCAGAGCAACCTATAAAATGCGAGGCAACAAAATGTGAGACAAGTGCCCTACCTGCATTTCTAACACTCTAGCTCATCATTAATTTTTGATAGTTTTTTAATTTTTGTGCCACTTCTGGCAAAATACACAGGACCCTACGGGGTGCAGGAATCAAACAGTTCTACAAAATGGAAAGCAAATGCCCTAACTGTTGTACTATGACCCGCACCCTTGATTTACTTTATTTTTTTTTTATTGGAGGGACACAGATGGAGATGGTGGCTTAGGGGACTATAAGATGGTGGGGATCGAATCTAGGTTAGCAAGTACAAGAAAAAAGCCTCCTGGATGTACCACTCCCCAGACCCCTAGATTGAGACATTTAAAACACCTGTGGCAGCTAGTCCCTAGAAACTCCATTTCTGCAAATATTCGCCAGAATCGCAGGTGGTGCCCCTGGCCTGGGAGAGATGGACAGTGGGGATGAGATGGTGCTCAAAACTTGGCAGGTAAGTCAGAAATTTTTTTCTGGGGCAAAATAAAATCATAGAGGGTTAGCAGAGATAGTAGTTGACAGGGTGCTTCTTATCAAGCATCTAATGTGGGTTTAAGTTTCAAAAGTCCATAGTTCCCCCCACACACCACTTCCAGGAACAATGCCTGAGCTCAGATCCAAGTGTAAGCCCTGAGCACTGTGTGCTGTGGCTCCTAAACTGCAGTTAAAAAAACAATAAGAAATTCAAATTTTCCTGAAGAAAGAGGCTGGAGATATAATAAAGTGCGTGAGGTAATTGTCTTGCAAGCATCCTACTCTGGTTTTATTACTGGCATCCCAAGAGGTTCCTAAACACTGCCAGGAGTGCTGCCTGAGTGCAGAGGCAGGAAGAGTAAACCCACCCTGATGCATCTCACCACCTCCACTCTGTGTTCTATAAAAGTTTTGCATCTCCCCAACCCCCCAGAAATTACTGCAAGTGTTAAATCGTGGAAACCAAAAAGCTCCGTGACATGGTTTTGAATCCCAAGTTCGTGTAAAATGAGTCTTCGTCCCTCAACATCCTAGGGCAGGCGGCTCATACACTGGGAGGGCTTTTGCTTGCATGTACCTGACCTGGATTGCTCCCCAGTTTCCTACAGGATCCCCTGATTACCAACAGGAGAGATCCGCGAGTGCAGTCAGGAGTAACTGCAGAACAGTACTGGCCATGGCTCAAAAAGATATTTCTTATTAAGAAAATAAGGTGCCTCCAGGTCACTTTGATGAGAAAGACGGACACTTTAGTCCCGACTGTACTGAGCCTAAGGAATGGAAGGCAGCCAGCAGAGGGCCAGCCTGGGGACACTCCTGAAGTATCCCCACTGTAGGATAACATAAGCTCTGATAGTTAAGATTTATTGGGTAACTCCCATCACAGTGCTCCCATTCCTCTGTGTTTATTTGCAGCGTCTTTCTTTTTTTTTTTTTGCTTTTGGGTCACACCCAGCAATGCTCAGGGGTTACTCCTGGCTTTGCACTCAGGAATTACTCCTGGCGGTGCTTGGGGGACCATATGGGATGCCGGGGATCGAACCCGGGTCGGCCGCGTGCAAGGCAAACGCCCTACCCTCTGTGCTATCGCTCCGGCCCCTGTAGCTTCTTTCTTAGTGTTCTGTTGACTTGTAAATATTGGTTTTCTCTTCTCCTTGAGTCCTTTGCATAGTTTATTCAGAGCAATGTCCTTTTTGTATGGACACAGGAAGACTTCGCAAATGCTATGCTTTTGTAACCTGGGTGTCATTTGACACTACATGATATTTTCCTCCTGGGCATCTGTTCTCTTGACCTAAGTCTCAGCTGCCCTTACTTCTTAGCACTCCCAAAAGCAGGGTCCCGACGAGGGATGAGACGGACCCAGGGCAAGCGGTGAATTGTGTGCTACACTGGCATCGAAATGGGCCTGGCCAAAGTACCTAATGCTTAACTATAAGTTAAGAGCTTGGTCATGGACAAATGCCGTCATGATCCAAATAGTGACAACTAGATTCGGACCCTGCTAGGGTTAGGAATGATTAATCTGGCCTGAGTGCTGTTGTCTGAGTGTGTGGCAAGATATTTCCAGGAGAGCTGCCTTGCAAGGCTCAATGTATCTCTTGCTATGTCCATACAAAAATAACTAGTATTCAGATGTGAATAAGTTCTTGGACTAAGGAAAGGAGAAAAAACCTTAAGAGGTATTTTACCTGCTGGCAGTCAGGAAGGGCTTTCTTATGTGGATTTTACTACCTGGCTGTGTGTAGCCTAGAGGGCAAAGTGAAGAGAGACGCATAGGGGGAGAGACTAGTGAAGAGGGAGAATCCAGGGCGGCAATAGATCCAGAGAGAGGAAGGAGCTAGGAATGCGGGAGATGAGAAAGATGGAAGACTCAATAAACAGTAACTAATCAGCAACCAGCTTGGTCCTCGTTCTTCCTACATCTGTACTTAGCAAACAGCCATCCGGATCCAGCCCATACAGAGCAGTTCCAGAGCACAGAACAAGGGCAGTGAGACAGAGCCGCCCGGGAAGCCTGCGAGTGCAAATGTGCCTTAGCGTGCCTTAGTTTCTTACACCCCACCCCACCCCTGTGACCGCTATGGACCTGCAAGTGTCCCAGCAATGGAACTAACATGGCGGTGGCTGCACGCAGCCCCTCAGATCTGGGGGACACTGAGGCTTCCTCTGGCTGACACTTTCTCTCTGGTTGGGGGCTGGAGGAAAGGTCAGCGGGGTGGGCACTGGCCTCACATCCCGACACCCCATGTGGGCCCCGAGCCTCCAGGAAGGATCCCTGAGCAAAAGAAGCTGGATTCTTCCCTAAGCAACACCAGAAGTGGCCCTAAAGCATGATGGAAGTGGCCCTACAGCATGATGGAAGTGGCCCTGAAACACGATTACATACACATTTAAAAAGGATGGGGCTGGAGCAATAACTCAGCGGGTAGGGCATTTGCCTTGCATGCAGCCAACCCGGGGTTCAATTTCCAGCATCCCACATAGCCCTCTGAGAACCACCAGGGGTGATTCCTGAGTGCAGAGCAAGGAGTAACCCCTGTGCATTGGCAGGTGTGACCCAAAAAGCAAAAAAAAACAATAAAAGAAAAATTGGTTATTTTTCGTTGTTCCTAACTTTTAAAACGAGCTTCTGCATTCAAACTCCTTCTCTTGCAGGACCACGTGGCTCCTCTACCCATCCCGGGCCTTATACTGCGGGCCGGGGAGAAGCTCTGGGCTCATCCCTGGTGGTGATTCCAGAACCCAGTATGGTCCCGGAGGTAGAACCCGGTCGGTTGCATGTAAGTCCAGCGCCCTCCTCATGGGACTAGCGTCCCCTCATATACGTTATTAGAAATAAGTTTTATGCAGTAAAAACTCTCTTGTTTCCATAAAAGTCAGTTATTCTAATGAGATAAACCTTTCGGCAGGAGCACTCGGTGGGTCCCGGGTGAGGAGACGCCACTCCCGGCCACCTTTTCGGAGCGACCCCATAGACTCCGCCGCCCAGAGGGTGAAGACCATGGAGGTTTGGACGCTCGAAGCGACCACACAGTGGCGGGCATGGAAAAACACCATATCCCCTGGTACCTCCATCCCTGCTGCTCTCCCACTCCTCACCTCAGCAGCAAAGTCAGCAGAAACACATTTCAGCCAGGAATGCGGAAGACTCCTAGGAAACAAGGCCTGGATTTTGTGACATTACTGCACTTCCAGTCGGAGCTTTAAAGGGCCTGGTTCCTAGTAGTCCAGGCCAGAAATATTAGTGTTTTCCCCTGTTCTGGGGTTGGATCAGGTAACCCGGCAATCTGGGAGTCACCAGTTCTGGGATAGATGGGAGTGAGGAGCTGACGAGATGGCACACGGAGGAGAAAGTTTTTTTTTTTTTCACAAAGAAAATAAAACTTACAATAATTCCTTTGGAAAAAATTTCAATGACCATGCCTCAGCTCTGCCCCAACAACATCCCACACCCACAATTATCACACAGAAATCACAGGACAATAATCTTAAGATATACATAATGTTTTGTGTTTATTGATTCATTTGGGGGTAATGTCCCCATGTGTGGAAGGCTGGACGCAGCACTACTGCCCCAAGCAGGTCTAGGCGTAACTCGTCTAGATGGGCCACTGGGGCCATTTAAAACATCTCAGCACAAACACAATACTCTCAGGACCAATGAGATTCTCAGGATTAAGGAGCTTTTTTCCCCTGTGTTTTCTTGTTAGTATTTATTTGAGGAGAGGACACACCACGCAGTGTTGAGGGATGACTCCTGGTGGGGCTCTGGGGATGCTATGGGATGTTGGGGATGGAGCCAAGGTTTCCATTCCCTGCAAAGAAAGTGCCTTCCCATTGCATTATCATTAAGACCCAAAAACCAGTTCTTTTAAACAATTACCACTTGTGCTTACTATCATCATCATCCTACTCCTCCTCCTCCTCATAATCCCATTGATTGTCGATTTTCTCAAGCTGTCTCAGTAATGTCTCCATTTGTCCTAGCACTGAGATTTTAGATTTTAGATTTTAGATTCTCTTTACTCATCCTTCCCAAGAGTGCCACTTTGGAGGCTCTTTCAGGATCAGGGGAAAGTGACCCATCAATTACTGGTTTTGGCATAAGATTACACCACAGGGAGTTTGTCAGGATCTCCCAGGCGGGCAGGAAACTCTCGGTATCTTGCCAGATTCTCTGAGAGAGAGAACTAGGCTATAAGATGTCTTGGTTTGATAGTTTCTGGATGTTGGACATTGATGGGATTACATGGCACCGAAGGCGTTACTATCTATAGAAGAAAAAAATCACAGTATTTCATTAGTGTGAAAAAATAACAAAATTTCTTTCGGTTTTTGCTGGGTATTAACCCTTAGTGCTTTACGCGTTATCAGTGAATTCCCCCTCCCCAAAATTACAATGCTCTCATCAGCACCCCTAATCCCGACTTTATCTTTAACCTTTCCTTTGTGCTTTACCTTTCATTGCTTATTCCCAGAGTCAGTTTATTTTGTATCAGCTAAAACTTCTGGTGATTCTCAACTTTGTATTTGAAGTGAATTATTTGCTTTTCTATTTCCCCTATAGCCTTTTCATATTATACTACAAAGCAATGTTTTTTACTTAAAGACAGAAAGATTATAATGCTATACTACTAATATTTGGGAATTGTTTGGCTCTGAAATACATCTACTCCTGCGTGTCCATTATAATTATTTGACTCAGGTTTGGTTGCCATAGTTCCTAACACCTGACAAAAGGAGATCCTGGGATAGATCTGGAGAGAGTGGTCAAGCTACCCTGCCATCAAAATGGGGCAGTCTAGAAAGCTTAAAAGGATGGCACACATGCAAGCTGTTATGACTTCAGAGACATATCCCATGGGGAAAGACAAGCTGACATGGCCGGAGAACCCACTCTGGGATTTATGGTAAAGCCCAGCGGCTTGCCCTCAGAGCCCAGAGAACAAAGTTTTGGAATCCATATCTCTTACTGTGTTTATCCAAATAAATGCAAGTATTAGTATGAAATAAACCTAACTGTTTAATATGTACAGAAGGAAAAGAGAAAAGCGTTATAGATGTACCTGGGAGACAGAGTATCATCTTGAGTTAATCCGTCCAGGAGAATTGCCTCTAAACAAAATGCTTGACCTCTGTAAATGATCAATCACACCTACGTGCATTCCTATACTCCAACACTTATCACCGACCAGCAACACATCCCACATCTCCTTCCTGAAAATCCCAGAGAGAGATGGCCCAGTCACTGCATGATGTCATCATGTCACTCTCCTATACCTGGGG
Source organism: Sorex maritimensis (assembly GCA_030324115.1). NCBI lineage: Eukaryota > Metazoa > Chordata > Mammalia > Eulipotyphla > Soricidae > Sorex > Sorex maritimensis. The sequence continues at coordinate 85,804 of JASTTN010012554.1, forward strand.
AAAGTGTGTCAGACGTCACATCACCAACAACTCCAGACTATGTAATCCCCAAAATTCAGCAAGAGGTTCTGTGCAAAGACCTTGAGGAGAAGTCAGAGTTATGAGCACCTTGACATGAGCACAGCCCCCAGGGCCCTGACTGAAAGTCTCTGCTCTGGAGCAAGAAATGCCCTGACCAGCAGCACCCTTAGATACACAAGGGCAGACACACAAGGGGAGACATTGCCAGATGCTCCTTCCTCTCCGGGATGCAGAAGCAGGTTGGGATCCGGGTTGCCATCACTATTAGGGAAGGCAAGGCTGCTGTCCTCTCCCTCAGGCCCCTTTGGTTCACTCTAACCGAAAATATTATAATATTAAACAGAAATCTAGTAGAATTAATGAAAATTAGGTCCTGGGGTGAGAGCAAGAAAACACACAGGCGAGAACTTGCCTTACACACAGCTGACCCTGATTTTATATCCTGCATCCCACAGGGTCCCTCCCACAAAGCCACAAAGAGTGTTTCCTGAGTTGAGTCAGGAGTGAGCCCAGAGTATTGCTGTCTGTGGCCCCCAAACAAAAAATGAAAATTAACAAGTGAGTTAAATACTCAATAGGAAAATAGAATATCTAATTTTTCAACACAATGCACTTTACCAAGAGAAAATGTATTTCACTCACAGAAATAGCAAGAGCAAGGGTACTTTTGGGGTAATTTATAGGTCTCATAACTCAAATGGCTGTGGCACTAAGTCAAGGCATTAAATTAGCCTTAAATGACTTTTATGCTAGTCTCAGCTTTGATGGCCCTGATGATGGCGGGGGGTAGGGGTTTATTTCTCTTATACCTGAAGCTGTGAAACCGTGTCTCCTGGATAACTAGAGTTGGTAGAGATCATGTCATTATCCTGGTCAGAACTAAAGGAATGTGCATTGTGGGTCAGGGCAATATAACCCTATCATCCTTGCTATAAAACAAAGCTTCAATGCCAGAGTGATAGTACAGCAGGGCCGGTGCTTGTCTGCTACGCGCCTACCTGGGCTCGATCACCAGCATTCCATATGGTCCCCTGAGAACCGCCAGGACTAATTCCTGAGTTTTGAGCTAGGAGTAACCCCTAAGCACAGATCGGTGTGGCCCAATCTACTCCCTCAAATAAATATAATAACATTTGAAAAATAAAAACGGGGCTGAAGAGACTCTATGATGAGTAGGGTGGTGCCTTGCATGTGGCCAATCCAGATTTGATCCCCCACATCCCATATGGTCTCCAAAGCACTGCTAGAAGGATTTCTGGATGTAGAATTGGGAGTCAGCCTGAGCATCACCTAGTGTGGCTCCAGAACTACAGCATTAAAAACAAAACAAAACAAAAACACATGAAGTTGAGACCTGGGCGATAGTACAGAGGCAAAGGCACAGGCTTTGCAAGCTGCTGACCGAGGTGCAATGTCCGGCACCCCACTGTCCACTGAGCACTCCCTGCGGTGGTCATTTGGCACAGACCCAGGCAGAATACTTAGTATTACCCTAAACAAAACCCAAAGCAACACTGAAATCATTGTCACTGTCACCCCGTTGCTCATCGATTTGTTCGAGCCAGCACATGTAACGTCTCTCAGTCTGAGATATTTTTACTGATTTTTGGCATATCCAATACACCACGGGTAGCTTGCCAGGCTCTGCCATGCGGGCACGATTCTCTTGGTAGCTTGCCAGGCTCTCAGATCCCAGGGGTGCAGGAATTGAACACACGTCGGCCGCATGAAATGCGAGTGCCCTACTGATGTGCTATCGCTCCAGACAGAAACACTGAAAAAATAGAAGTAATAGTGTAGTAGCAGAAGTTAATTAATTCTGTTTGTTTGGGGGTCACGACCAGCAATGACAAGGATCTGGATTATTATTATTCCTGGATCTGCGCTGAGGAAATACTCATGCTGGAGCTCAGGGACATGGTGGATGCCAAGAATGGAACCTGGGCCAGCAGTGCGAAAGGCCCGTTCCATACAACCTATACTATTGTACTGACCCAAAGCAAATTTATCCAGTCAATGAAGGAACTAGTTAGCGGGACCTGAGTGGGAGTACAGCGCGTAGGGTACTTGACATGCATGTGGCTGACCCAGGTTTGATACTGTACTTGGCATCCAACATGGTTCCCCATGCACAACAGAAGTGATTCCTCAGTGATAGTCAAAAGGAATCCCTGAGCATCAACGGTGTTTTTCCCTGAGGTGACTCTGTGCAGTGCTGGCACCTCCAGGGACCTTCTAGCATAGTGCCCTCACTTAATTGTAGCAGGTCTGGTTTCCTGCAGGTGATTACTGGGGCCCGTCCATGCAAAGTATGAGTGAAGGCTGGTTCAAAAAAAAAAAAAGAGAGAACTAGAGAAAAGGCTATATTCTCATGGCTGTCAATCTTCCTGACCCATCAAATCATGCACCCTGTCTAAAACAAGCCTGGCCCAGCCGCTGAAAGTCTATGCAGGTCCATCTGGGTACTGGCCATAGCCCTGACAGCTCTCACTGACGGCCCACAGATGCTGGTAGGTCTCCAGCATCATGTCCCTGCAGAAGTTCCTCTAAGAGGGGTCCAGGCATGTCCACTCCTCTGGGGTGAAGCACACGGCTGTGTTGAGAGAGGTCATGACATCCAGAGCCAGGACACACAGTGGAGCAAGTTGCCATCCCACCTCATTCCATGGAGCATAAGATGACACATCCCAGTGCCCTAGAGGATCTCAGGGCTTTCCCCTCTCCCCACTCCTGTCGGGAGGAACCAGCCTCCACCCACACACCTAAACTCTGGACTGAAGGCCTCAGTGATTCCTTTAAGGAAGATAGATCTACTACAATGAAATGAGAACACTATATTAGATGTTACCTGGAGGTGACAGTCTCATATGCAGTCACCTCAAGGACAAACCCCATGAATACTTGTCCTGTGATCACTGCAGAGAGTAATATTGGAGCACAGACCCAGAAGAAACCAAGAAAATTGACGCTGAGCCAGATCAAAATACTAGACACTTCTCACCCATACCACATCCCCACACCCCGTGTTGTAGTGATGATAAGGGGACACTCAATTTCCAGAGAATGACTCAAAGCTGTGTGTGGACTGTAGGACTCTGAACTCACCACAGAGCCCCAAATCCTGGTCAAAGAGGTAAAAGTGTCTTGAGGGGTGGAGAAATAGCACAGCGGATAGGGAATTTTCCTTGCATGCCGTCGACCTGGGTTCGATTCCCAGCATCCCCATATGGGTCCCCAAGCACCTCCAAGAGTAATTCCTGAGTGCAGACCCAGGAGTAACCCCTGTGCTTTTTCGGGCATGACCCCAAAAGCAAAAAAAAGTCGCTTGACTTTAAACACCTCTGCCAACCCCAGAGATCCCTTACTGTTTCTCCCAGGGACTAGCATATGTCCAGAACTGTGGCCATGGCAGTGTGAGAACATGAAACTGTGTGACGGAACAGGCGAGATTGTCCAGAGCAGGAAGGACAAAATAGGGGAAACGCATGTCCTGGGATGTGAATCAGGATCGCAGAGCCAAGAGGAAGCCCTGAGCACCTCTTCTGTGGTACAATTATAAATACAAAAGAAAACAAAGCAGCAAGATGGAATAACATGACAATGGACCCTGAGATAGTGGGTCAGATGGTGATCACCACTGTACCATATGGTCCCCCAAGCATTGCCAGGTGTAATTCCAGAGTGCATAGCAAGGAGGAATCGTGAAAATAGCTTGGTTTGAGCCCTTATTACCTCCTAAATTAAAACAAAACAGATCCAAGAACTCAGACATCGACCCCTTAATTAAGATAAACTTAATTATTTAATGTAGAAAACTAAAGGAAAAAAACCATAGAGATGTCAGACAGGTTCTGAGTTAACCCCAAGAGAATTGGCTCCACGGCAACACTTTATATCTGAAAATGACCCTCACACATCGCTTCTTGGCCTTTTGGCTAAGAACAAGTGTAAATTTCCCTCACACCCACATGCAGTCCTGTATCTCAACCCTCTTCAGATGTTCTGTAATATACTTTCAATTCTGCATTAAATGGGCTTTTTTGATCATCAACCTGTGGTCCCCTGTCTTCTACTGGGGACCCCCACTCGAAAACTCACAGGGAACCCATGGGATGCTGGGAATTAAGCTCATGTCTATTGCTTATATGACAATCACCTTTCCCGATCTACTATCTCTTTAGGCCCAGCACCAGATGGACTGTCTTGAGCCCTTGCCAAATTTGTCACTGAGGGCTGTAAACCCAAGAGCTTAATAAGTCAAAAATGGCCAAATATGGTAAGACATCCAAATTTTAAAAAATGTATCCAGACAGACAGCACAGAAATGCAGCACTTGCCTTGCTCATGGCTAATCCAGCTTCGACTCCCAACATTCCTTAGGGTCCCTCAAGCCAGCCAGGAATGATCCCTTGAGGGCAGAATGAAGAGAAAGATCTGAGTCCTGATGAATTTTTCCAAGCATCATTCAAGTGATCCTGAGCACTGAAATAGAGCAGCATCTGAAGGGGCCAGTCCAAAGAAGTAAATGAACTGTGGTGGGAGAGGTATTGTAGTGGTGAAGCAAATGCGCAGCCCACACATACGGGTGGGCAGCTCAGACGGTCCTAGATTACAGGCAGGAGTAATTCGTAAATACATAGACAAGAATAAAACATGAGCATTGTCTGTGTAATCCCAAAACCAAGTTAAAAGAAAACAAAATTCCTGAGCTTGATGGCAGGTTGCAATTGTACTGGGGCTAAGGCACCAACCTCTGAAGCTGACAACAAGGTTCAATAGTCAGTAGGCTCAGAGTCCCTGAGCACTCCAAGGAGTAATCATTTAGCACAGGAGAGCTGAGCTGTGGACTTGACCCAAGAATAAAAGCAAAAGCCAGTTCCAAATAAACACAGTGAAGTGTATAGTACAAGAAGTAAATTGATTTAGAAATGGAAGGAACTATTCAAATCACGACCCCTGTTGAACACACATGCTGGCAGCAAACCAGGAGTTCATGTAGGTCTGTGTCGGCAGGGTGGTCCTCATACCATACGGCTGTCACTAAGAGCCCACAGGTGCTGGTAGGTCTTCAGCATCATGTCTCTTAGAGCTTTCTCTGAGAGGTCTGTAGGCATGTCCACTCCTCCAGGATGAAGGTAATAGTCAAGTCGGGGAAGATCACCATGTCCTGAATAGACATACACAGGGGGCAGGAGTCACACCCTGACCCCAACTTGTTTTCTGGGACAAAAGGACAGGACCTCCAAGGGTCCCAGAGGGGCTCAGGGCCTCTCCTCTCAGATGAAACCAGTTTCACATGCACTCCTAGCTGAGTGGCCTGAGAAATCAGTCTAAGGCAGCCAGCTATGATGCAATGTGAGGAAGGTATATTAGGTCATTCCTGGAGGTACCAGTATTGCAAAACACACTCACCCCATGCCCAATTTCAGCACCACTGGTCCAGCAAGCACTGCAGCACTGCAGAGAGTAACACCTGAGCACAGACTCAGTGGGACACAAAAGAGCAACACTGGGTGTGGCACAAAACAGTAAACACTCCCCACCCTAGAGAAGAGAGAAGCACTCAGGCATTGCCAGATCTGGCCCAAATTCAACTCCATCTGCTCCCCTAGTAGAGAGATAGACCCAGGAAGAGGAGCTCAGAGGGCTCAGCACCTGCTTTATTAGTGACAGACGCATCAGGGCTCCCCTGCATCTCAGAGACACATGGAAAGAAGGGCAGAGTCCCTGACCAGCTCCAAATTTGTAGTAAACAGGGGAAAAGAAATTGCAGGAGAGATTCGCCCCAACCCTGAAATTTCAACTAATGCTCATGTGTCGAGACAAATTCTGGAGACATCTGGGGGCTGGGGGTGGAGCCATACCTGATGATGCTGAGGAGGATCTATGGTGTGCCAGCGCACAAGACAAATGCCTTCCAGTCTGTCCTACTGCACCGGTGTCTAGAGTGAGACATTGAAAACCTGTTGCAGCTGGTCCCTGGAAACCCCTTTCTGCAGGAACTCACCCCAACAGCACTGGGTGCCTTGGTCTGAGAGATATGGACAGTGGGGAATGCTCAGAATTATCAGTTGATGTAGAAATTCTTTTTCTGGGGACAAAATAATGTCCTATAGGGTTTGCGAAGAAAGTACTATAATGTATCTTCAAGTATGACATGATACTGGCCAAGCAAGTGAAAACAGAGATAAATAAATGGGACTATCTTCAACTAAGAAGCTTCTGCACCTCAAAAGAAACAGTGACCAAAGTACAAAGACAATCTACAGAAGGAGAAAGGATATTTACCAAATACCCACAAGTAGTAGAGATTAGAACCAGGAGGTCTGCCCCACAGCTTCAAAACAGGCCTCACATGCTGGGGGGAAAGGCAGCAGAGACAGAGAAGAAAACACCTAGTAGAGAATGTTGGGAGGACAAACTCGGGTTGAAAGCTGTGTAACAAAGTGGGCTATAAAACGAACATGATGGCCACTCAATACCTCTATTGCAAACCTACAACATACAAGAAGAGAGATAACAAAAGGGAATGCTCTGCCACAGAGGCAGGGTGGGGTGTTGGGAGTTGGGGTGGGAGTGGTGGGAGGGATAGTGGCAACGTTGGTAGAGGAGAATGGGCACTGGTGGAGGGATGTAAACCAAATCAAACATGAAAGTTCATAAGTTTGTTACTATACCTCAAAGTGATTTACTAATAAAAATTAAATAAAATGAAAGGAGCATTGATGGGATGCTTTTCTTTCAAGCAGTTAAGCTGGGGCCAATACACAACACCACATAGGGTCCCTACCCCAAGACAGCCAGGAATGATGCCTGAGCTCAGATTCAATAGTAAGATATGAGTTCTGTGTGCTGAAGCACAAAACTGATTATTAAAAAATAAAAGTTCTGTTCAAAGAAGCTAAAGACATAGAACAGTGGGTGCAGTGATTGTCTTGCATGTATCCAACACAGTTTCCATTGTCATCATCCTATATGTGGCTCCCTAGGTACTGCCAGGAGTGACACCTGAGTACAGAGACAGTAGGAGTCACCCATGAGCATTGTCAGCTGTATCCCCAAACTACATAATTCAATAAAATCAATAAAGGTATGGTGGCCAAGGGTGATCCTACATTGCAATATGAGAGGCCTTGGGACACACCCTAGAAGTGTCGAACCTATTCCTTCTCAGATTGCACTTTTGTTTGCAGAACCCTCTCTGACCCAGCCCTGGTGTGTCCCTCATTGCTGCCCCCACCCGCCCCCAGCCCTCACTACTCCTAAAACTCTGCACCTTTGGGCAGGAGAAATAGCACCAGAAACATTTGAACTGCAGTGGGTCGACCTGGATTTATTCCCCAGCATCCCATACGATTCCCTGAGCACCACTTGCAGTGATCATAGAGTATACAGCTAGAAATGACTCCATGAGGATCATAGGTTGTGACTCTTAAAGCAAAAAGAAAACAAAGGGAGAATAAAGGACAGGAAAAAGAAAAAAGCTGTACACCTCACTGAACCCCCGATCCTTATGGCTGAACCAGGAACAATTGAAAATGAAATGCTCTGCCCAATGCTTTTAAGCTACAAATACATGAAAAACACACCCAGTTCCCCCTTCTCCCACCAGGGAGCGAGATGAACATATGCCTTCATGCTACTGACCAGGGCATGGGGGATACTGAACACTGCCAGGAGTGATTCCTGAGTGAAGAGTCAGGAGTGACTTGTAAACACTGCCAGGTGAGGCTGCCATCACCAGCCTCCGTCATGGAGCAACTCTGCTGCTCACAAGGTGCAAACCGCGGAGGTTCAGGGTGCTCAGCCTCAGAGTGACCACGTGGCGGCTGGCGAGGAAACCAGCCCTCCGGAACCTCTGTTCCCCTTTCTTGCTACCCCCAGGACAACAAATGAAGCTGAAGGCACTTTGGCCCAAAAGACCACTGGGGGAAAATCAAATAAACCCTGATTTAGTGACGTCACCTGTATTTCTGGTCATAGATTTAAAGGGTTATAGCTTTAAAGGCTTCCACTATTACGTACCAGCTTCTTTGTGGTCAGAAAGCTTCATTTTTCCCCCGTTCCTGGGGTAGGGTCAAGACCTGGATATATGGGTGTCTGGGATAGATGAAGAGAGAGGGACTGACACAAAGCTTTTGTTTTCCCTAAGGGAATAAAATTCACAGATTTCTTTGCACACAGTTGTCAGGGTCATGATCCAGCCCTGTCCCACCAACCCCCCCCACCACACACACCCAAATTGTTCAGAAATCTCTAGGCAATAATATTCAGCTATTCATGATGTTTTGTTTACTCCAGGCTCAAGGAGACCTGAGACCCTAGACCTGGAAACAAGATCTTCTGTGGATTCCTCCAATCGTCGGTGCCTCATGAATCAAACCCAGGCGCCCCACCCTACAAGCACAGATAAATACCTCACTGGCCGACCTCCACTGCCTCTACTAAACAGACATCGCCATGCTCTAGGCTGCTTGCTGGACACTTGGGCCGAACTTCACGCATGAGTGAAGCCCCAGAGAACCAGGTAAAACAGAACTTTGCATCCTTGGACTCTAGGCTCAACAAGAACCAGAAACAAGATCCTCTGTCTGCCTCCTCCAATCTCCAGCGCCCCAGGGGTCAAACCCAAATGTACCACCCTACTGGCGCCAGATAAGTACTCACTGGCCAACCTCCACTACTTCACTACTACCTAGTCACCGCACGGCTCCAGACCACTTTCTGGACACACCGAAAGACACTAAATACCCATTTTCCATAATTTCCGCACCATATTTGATGGGTTCAAATATGGTGTGAACCATGGGAACACCGGTAAGAACAATTGGAGGCCGCCTTAAAGCCCCCATCCCTCTCAGAGAGCCTGGGAAGCTACTGAGAGTACCCCACCATCGTGGCAGAGCCTGGAAAGCTACCTGTGGTGTAATAGATATGCGAAAAAACAGTAACAAGAGTGGGGCTCATTGGCCTAACAACAAAAATGCGCCCCAATACAAAAGTGTTAAAAAGGATGAGCAAGAAGAATCTGATAAAATCTCAGTCACAAACTAGACTGCCAAATGAAAAAAGACTAAAATGATTGTACTTGCAACGCATGAATAATGGCATTGGAAGCAATCTGATGGCGCAAGCGCAGAAGATGAAGTACCATATCTGTGGTCTGACCAAAAAGAGAAGGAATCGATCCTATTACTTCATTTTTGACACTGGAGAAGAACTGTTCCAAGGAATATGCAACAACAGAGGCATTGGTGGTCGCGTAGTCCTTGTCAACACGAAGTTAGCCATGAGCATTGATTCATTTGATGCCTAACAACCCGAATTGGACAATTATGCTTGAATAGATGTGGTTCACTGACGGTAATTTCTATCTTCGTTGTCTACGCACCAAAATCCAACTACGATGAAGAAGAAATTCAGAAGTTCTATATGGAGCTGGAGAAGTTCTATAAAGAAAACCATACCTTCTACAAGATTATAGTTGGTGATTTTTATGCCAATATAGGACCGAGAAGGTTGCCTAAAGAACGCCACATCAGGACCCATGACTTAGAATGGAAGGAACAGAGTGAGAGATTGCCTGAGTTCATCATGTCGACCAAGACCATCCTTGATAACTCACAGATCCAGAAGGCTAAATCTAAACGTTGGACATGGGAGTCTCCTGTTGGACTGTTCCACAACGAATTGACCACATCATATTCAATCGAAGGTTTTGCCTGAGCATGTCGCTGTTGTCCCAAAATTCCAAATGGGTTCGGACCACCGTCTACTTCCTGCAAGATTCCACGACATACAGCAGGGGGAAAGAACTGCAAAATTTAAGATTAAGAAGAGAACTCCCAGAATGACCACCAACTGGGAGCTCTTTGGCACTATTGCGGCAACGTGGGAAGATGCCATTGTTGAAAATATCGAAGAGGAATATGATCAACTGCTTCAGCACCTCCATGACTGCGCAAAAGCCAAGAGTGGGAAAGCCACAAACAGATCGCTGTCTTTGGATCTTCTCAAGCTCATTCGCCAAGGTGTTTTGGCATCAGCCTCAGGCAATCACAGGTTAGCATCTGAGCTTGCAAAGCTGTGCAGAGAAGAGATAAAGGAAGACTTCAAAGAGAGAAGAGCAGCAGTGTTGGCCGATGCAGCAGAATCTGGGAAAAGTATTCCCAGTACTCACCTGTCCTTTGCCAACTACAAGAAAAAGATGACTGCCCTCCGATGTCCTGATGGATCTAGCACATCTTCTAGAAGGACATTGGAGAGGATTATTCACGACAGCTACTCGGATCTCTTTGACATCCACGTCCACCTACCCACATACCAAATTCCGCAGGATGGATATGTCGTATCCAACGTCCTCCCTTCTGAAATCCAACATGTCATTTCATCGGTAAAGACACTTACTGAACTCGGTCCAGACAAGGTCAGAACCGTACACCTGAAGAATCTGCCGCTAGTACTCATCAATACTCTGGCTCGGCTCTTCACATACGACCTCTCCGAATGGAAGGTTCCATCCCGGTGGAAAACCAGCAGGACCATTCTGTTGTACAAGTAAAGAGACACCCATGACATTGGCAACTATCGTCCAATCTGCCTGTTTTCAGTCATCTACAAGTTGTTTACTCAAGTCATCCTGAACAGAATAGGCAGAACACTAGATGAAGGACAACCATGCGAGCCAGCCGGGTTCCAAAAAGGATTCAGAACGATCGACGATATCCACAGTGACCAAGCTCATTGAAGTTTCATGAGAGTTCAAGATGCCCCTCTGTCTAATGTTCATGAATATAAAGAAGGCCTTTGATTCTGTTGAGACTGAAGTGGTCATTGAAGTCCTAGCCAAACAGGGCTTTCAAACTCAGTACATCAAGATCCTCTGAAAGCTTTATGGATTCACCATCAGGATCTCACCATTCTACAATGAAATGATCATTGACTTAAAGAGAGGGATTCGGCAGCGTGATACCATTTCACCGAACTCTTCAGTGTCACCCTTGAGAAAGCCATGCGACAACTGAAATGGGAAGGAATGGGAGTGAAGATAGACGGTTGACAACTATACCACCTCTGCTTCACTGCTGACATTGTTCTAATAACACCAAACATTTGCCAAGTGACAGGAATGCTGGCTGATTTTGACCGCGAGTGTGGAAAGGTTTGACTGCAGCTGAATCTCAGCAAAACAATGTTCATGAAAAATAAACTAGTCCCTGACGTTCCATTTGCGCTCAACAGAGCAAACATCTTCAAATGCAGCAGCTATCTGTCCTGGGTTGAGAACTTACATGAGGAACGGCTTGGCAGCAGAACTGTGCAGGACGAAGAGAGCAACATGGAACGCCTTCAAGAGCATTGAAGATGTGGTTAAGAGGACAAAGAATCTCCACTCCAGGGATATCTTTTCGACTCCACCATTCTTCCTGCACTCACATACGCCTGAGAGATACCTGAGCCCTACACAAACAGCATGAGAATGCTATTTGGGTATCGCAAAGAGGAATCAAAAGAGCTGTGCTTGGGTATCACGTTTCACTCAAATGAGAGGAGGAATCCAGATTTCCAATGAGTCTGAAAGAGAGAGACATAGAAAGATTGCACTCATCTGTGGAATATAAAATAACAGAGTAGGAGACTAATATCCAAGAATAGTAGAAATAAGTACCAGTAGGTTGGCTCCATGGCTTGGAAACTGGTCTCAAATGGTGGGGAGAAAGGCAGCTCAGATAGAGAAGCGAACACCAAGTGAAATGTGGTTGGAGGTCCTGCGCGGGAAGGGAGATACGTGCTGAAAGTAATCTAGAGACTGAACACGATGGCCACTCAATGCCCCTATTGCGAACCACAACACCCAATTGGAGAGACAGATCAAAAGGGAATACAGTGCGACAGAGGCAGGGTTGGGTGGGGGGTAGATGGGATTGGAAGGGTTTATTTGGTGGTGGAGAATGGGCACTGGTGGAGGGATGTGTTTGCAAACATTGTATGAGGCAAAAGCAAGCTCGAAAATGTGTGAATCTGTATCTGTACCCTCATGGTGACTCACTAGTTAAAGAATAAAATAAATTAAAAAAAAAGAATCAGGGAGGCTGTCTCATTTGCCCAGGCATCAAAACTCAGATGGGCCGGGCACATAATGCAATTTTGAGATGACCGCTGGACTAGAGCTGTTAATGACTGGATTCCACAGGACGTCAAAAGACTGTGTGGCCACCCATGTATGAGATGGTCAGAATTCTTTGTCAAAACCCTGAGCAAACCTTTGAGGCTCTTTGTGTTGCTGGAGGGAGCAGATAATATTGGGCTAAGCTAGCATGCGACAGGGAAGAATGAGGACGTTAATGGCGCCCACTCAAGAAAATTGAAGATCAATGGGATGACAAGTGATACAAGTGATTTTTTTACTCAATCTTTTCAGGGACCTCCTCCACTAGTGATAATGTAGTGATACGGACATATTACTGACTCTGTGCCCATGGATAATATCACACTCATTCCAGTCACAGTACACTCAGGTAATCACAGACCTGTCAGAGTGAGAGCAAACAATAATGTCTTGCTGAGTCATGAAAATTCCAAGGAAGCAGTATTTTTGCACCTGTTTATTTAGTCACCTTCTTCCTGCTTCCATCACCGAGACCCATTATTTATAAGTTAAAATATACGGAAGTCCAAACACAAGGCAACTGTTATAGCTGCCCCCGGGTGATAATCAGCATGTGACTTTTTCTTATAGAACTGACTGACCTCATGGAAACGTTGTTCTATGGACGCAGGAATATGAACTCCTTTGCTGTACTTTTGTAGCAGTCCAGATCTCAACTGTCCAGAGAAAACCTGATGTACTGAATGGTCCTGTTCTGATCGTAGGGACTGGCATTAGATCAAGTCATCCAGTATGATTTATTGTATGTTTAGTAAAGAATAATGTGAATTTGAAGCCCGCCCCACATTACTGACATATATATATATTTCTCTCCAGTGTGAATTTTCCTATGTTGAGAAAGGTTTGAGAAACTATTGAAGGCCTTCTAATACTCCTGACATACATATGGTTTCTCTCCAGTGTGAATTCTCCTACATTTAGCAAGTTTTGAGTAACTATTAAAGGCGTTCTCACACTCCTGACATACATATGGTTTCTCTCCAGTATGAATTCTCATATGCTCAGTGTGGTCAGGGCGTAGAGTGAAGGCCTTCCCACATATCTGACACTGATGAGGTTTCTCTCAACTATGATATTTTATATGTGTAGTAAGGTATGAGTGCAGAGGGAAGGCCTTCCCACATGTCTGACATTGATGAGGTTTCTCTACTCCATGAATTTCCCTGTGCTTAGCGAGGAACCACGGTTGAGTGTTGGCCTCCCCACATTCCTGACATTTATGAGGTTTCTCTTTACTATGACTTTTACAGTGATTTAATAGGCCCAATGATTGAGAGAAGGCCTTCCCACATTCCTTACAAACATAAGGTTTCTCTCCAGTGTGAATTCTCCTATGTACAATAAGGTGTGAGGATCGCCTGAAGGCCTTCCCACATTCCTTACAAACATAATGTCTCTCTCCAGTGTGAATTTTCCTATGTTCAATAAGGTGTGAGGACTGACAGAAGGCCTTCCCACATTCCTTACAAACATAAGGTCTCTCTCCAGTGTGAATTAACCTATGCGGATTCACAGAAGACCTTCCCACATTCTTCACATGGATGTGGTTTGTCTCCTGCTTTTGTAGAAATATGGTCACCACAGGGTAACTTTTGACTCAACTTTTGTCCATGCTGCTGATATTCCTGGAAATTCTGCCCACTGAGAATTTCTAAAGGAACACCATAGTGCCAAGGACAGGGGAAAGCTCCCCCACAATTCTTACACTTAGACGGGTTCATTACATCGTTGATTTGCATCTGGGCCTGTCGTTCTGAAGGACTCACTATAAATAGTGCTCCTCTTCCACTGTCCATGGGCTGAGCCGCTGGTTGGGTTTGTGCTTGAGGTTCGTGCAGAACAGACTGTGAGGAGCTCCTCCCAGTGGAGGGTTCCTTTGGAGTGAGGTCGCTCTCTCCCTTCCGATGACCCTCAGAAGGTATCCTGCCTATCTCAGCATCCCCAAGGGGATGAAGACAGGATTGCTCACTCGAAAATTTGTCACAGTGCACAGGATCAGAGGCATTCCACTGGGAATGGCTGCTTCCCTGCAGAACATAAGAGGATTTCAGTTATTGCTCTATTCCATCAAATCCCCATGTCTAAAACAATTCAGCCAGGCAGTGTCATGTTCTGATTCACTGTTCCATGGTGTCCTGTGTCCCCTTGGTACATTCTGGGCTGATGAGTGTCTGTCAACCCACATTAGATGAACAAATGGGGCCATGGTTGGTTGGTAATTCAGGGGCCATTTACTCCTATCATAGCGTTAATCATAGAGAAATCATGAGGTCTTGCTGGGCAACAATGATACATACATATGTTGGAACATTAACATAAACAATGCACACAGGTAAAGAAACTTTAGGGGAAGTTCCTCTAGGACAAGCACCCAAGGACAGAATATCATCTGGGTCTCTAGAACTCTAGAATCCACTCTAGATTCCTCCTTGGAAATCTGATAAAGGAATTCCTTCTAAAGGTGTATTGCTTTCTCATATCCTTTGCAAGTAATCCATTTAAACAATTTTATTAGATTTATATCTTTAAAATATTTCTAGTTATTTTGCATGACCTCAGTAAGTGATAAAGGCTTTTATCTATACCCTAGATCCAACCAAAAGGGTGGCTTTTCCTGGGAACATCTCTATTTCACACTCCATATTTCTCAGGCCAGCCTAGTTTTTTCTAACTCCAACAGGGTCTTTATTCACTTACCTCTTTTTGGGTCAAGTAAGAATTTGTTACATTGACTTTGTTCTTTATTTATCATATTACTTATGGTGTTTAGGCTGTCTCTTTCCGAAACAAGAGAAACTTAATGCTTGCTCAGGTCCATCCAATTCCCTTGCTGCGACCCACCTTATGGGGTGAAAGGAATGAAGTGCAATGGAGGCTTATGTGTAGCACATAAGATGGATGACCAGAAGGAAATATTTTTTTTTGGTCAATAAATTCCCATTTGATAAAAGCATCATGGAATTGGGTGTGCCCGGGGAGCACCATGTGCCTGGAATTCAATTATCCTGAGCTCTCTGTGTGGGAGAAAAAAAAAACAAACACATGTGAAACCTCAGAAGCTTAGAACTATACTCCAACATGGCAGCTGTGCTTTCTGACATTTCAAACACACCAATCCAACTCCGAATATGTGCAGAAAGTTTGAATTAAACGGTCTAACATTTTTCTTTTTCTTTCTTTTAATTTTTTTATTTTTAATTAGTGAATCAACGTGAGGGTACAGTTACAGATTTATACATTTTTGTGCTCATGTTTCCCTCATACAAAGTTTAAGAACCCACCCCTTCACCAGTGCCCATTCTCCACCACCAGTAAACCCAGCATCTCTCCTACCCTCCCCAATCCCATCTCCCCCACCCCACCCTGCCACTGTGGCAGTCATCTGTCTAACGTTTTTCAAGACTGACTTTTAAAATTTACCAATGAGGTGTCATTAGTTGTGTACATGTTTTTTATTTCAAAGAACAGACAAATTACGTGCAGTTAACACCATCTGTAGAAAACTGAAGCACCAGTTTCCAGTGGAAATATAAGGGACACAAAACTGGGTAAGGTTCTAGCTCAGTTTGATATGGGGGATTCATGTTTGAAGGCAACACTATATCCACACAGCTAAGACGCACTTCAGGGGCCACAAGAGGATTCCTTTATTGCACCAATGACTTTTTTGTTCTTTCAGTTTTGTTTGCATTTAGTTTTGTTTGTATTTATTTCTGGGGTGGGGTATACCCAGCAGATCTTAGGGACCTATGTTGCTGGGGCTCTGGGGACCGTATGAGCTGGAAACACATATTTCTATCCCTGGGTAAAGCAAGTGCCCTTCCTACCGCATGATGATGTGGACAACCAACAAGTTCTTTGAAACAATCTGACAGTTTCTGAACTTAATGATTTTATCCCCAGTACGGCTATGGCCCCTTTCCTCCCAGAATTAGGCTTCGAGTACCTCGCCGTCATATCTGGAGACTGTAAACATGGTGGTCGGTTGGAGTCTGAACCTCCACCTTTCTAATCCTAAACCTGGTCCACTGAGCAACCCAGCTAGCATAAAAATACTTATTTTCAATGTGTTAATTTTACCAGCTCACTTGAATTAGATGGTCCCTTTCCCAAATCATACTGTGGCAGTGCCACATCCTGAAGCTGTGGGTGGATTTCTGAAATGAAACACAATCCACAAGGTAAGAATTAGTTGAATGCAAAGTAGCTGAAAAAACAGAGGAGGTGGAAGAACTATTTGAGGATCTCCATGAGGATCTTGACACTCACACACTAGTTTTTTGGGGGGTTTTCTTTGTAGTCCAGACCCCTGAACTCTAGGGAACCATATGGGATGCTCCTTATAGAAATTAGGTCAGCTGATTACAAGACAAGTGCCCTCCCCACTGTTCTACAGGGCTGGTCCTGTCTAGATTTGTTATGGGCTCAATGCTTCACAATTTGAACGTAAAGGCAAAAACTTTTCTTAGTCGGGTGAGAGAGAAAATCAAGTCTGATATTTGCCTTCTGTGAATCTGATCCCTGAGCACTGCCAAAAATAACACAAGGGGCTGTAGTGATGTTACACTGGGTAGTGCATTTTCCTTGCATGCAGATGACCCTGGTTCCATCTGGAGCATCCCACATGGTGTTCTGAGCACCGTCAGGAGTAATTCCTGAGTGCAGAGCCAGGAGAAACCCCAGTGCATTTCCTGGTATCACCCCTATAAAAGAAAAAAAGAAAAAGTAACCTGAGAACTGCCAGAAAAGCCGAATATCACGGAGCCCAAAAACAAAACAAGTGAAAAATTCTTATTTTATTTGACAACCAGTGTAATGATCTGAAGGAAAAGTTAAACAGGACATAGAAGACAAAGAGTCACCCAGCTATCCTGAAAAGGGCACCCAAGGCAGTACATTGGAGGGTGTCCAGCGAGGCAGGTGAGGCACAGACGGGGGATCAAACCCTGACAGAGTCACTTGTCTGACACGCACTCAGGACACCCACACACTGCCAACCCACACAACTGCTCTCACCAACGGCCAGCACGTGCTGGTAGGTCTCCATCATCATGTCCTTGTAGAGCTTTCTCTGAGAGGCATCCAGGGATGTCCACTCTTCCTGGGTGAAGTTCATGGACACATCAGAGAATGCCACTATGTCCTAAGCAGAGAGACATAGGGGAAGGGAGAGTGCCAGTCACCACTCTATTTTCTCAGCCATGAGGATGGCACTCGAGGGGCTTAGGACATCTCCCCTGTTCCTTCGGGAGGAACCTGCCTCCATGCACATTCCTGGCTCTGTATGCCAAGAAATCAATCTAAGGCAGCCAGGTCTGCAGCAATGTGAATGTGCTACTCTAGGAGGTTCCTGGAGGTGATGGCCTTACACAGACATTCCGTGGTCAAGATCAGCACCAGTGGTCCAGTGACCACTGCAGAAAGTAATTCCTGAGCACATGCCCAGTGGACTGAAAAGAAGCAAACCTGGGGGTGAGTGGAGCAATAGTACAGCTGTTTGGGCATTTGCCTTGCATGGGGCTGACCTGGGTTCGATTCCCGTCATACCATATGGTCCCCTGAGCACTGCTAAGAGTGATTCCTGAGTGCAGAGCCTGGAATAACCTCCATGATCATCGCTGTTTGTGACCCAAAAGTAAAAAATAAAAAGAAGCAACACTATTTTGAACCAAAATACTAGACACGCCCTGCCCCATGATACATCTCACATTCTTATTCTAGGAATGAGCGGATACACAATGTCTAGTCAGAAAGTCAAAGCAATGGGTTGGAAATATGTGCCGGTAGGACTCTGAATTCACAATTCAGGGCTGGGCCAAATCCCTTTAGAAAGAGGTAAAAGTTACTTGACCGACAAGAACTCAGTTGGCCCCAGAGAACTTCTGATCACTCTCCCTGGGAATGGCGAAGGCTCAAAACAAAAGCAGCGTTTTAACCTGAGACTGTGGCGGAGCAGGGGAGGCTCTCCAGAGTGGGAAAATAAAATAGGGGATTTGCAAATTATGGGATCTGCAGTCATAACAGGTGCCAGCGACCTTGGGGCCCGTGGTGCCCTTCAGGTGTGAATCCCAAGCTCTTCTCTTAGAAGCGACGAGTCCCTCCACTGTGGCAAAAAATATGAAAGGACACAAACCAGAGGTCTGGAGTAAGAGTATCGTGGATATGTGGCAATAACATTGTCCCATATGGTCCCACAAGCACTGCAGGTTCAATGTCAGAATGGATAATTCCAAGAATCACAAAGTGTGGGCCCCACCACTAACCACTGCCCCAACCAACAAAAAAAGCAAAAGCCCCAAGAAGTCAGACTTGCCCATCATCCATAAGATCCAGGAGACCCGGACTGACAATTGACCACTAAACTGAGAGCCTTTCTTGAGAGCCACTAGGTGTCGCTCCAAAGCAAACACAGAAACCAAATGAACATGAAGAAAAGTGGTCACAGACAGCAGAATGGGGCACTTCAACTGGAGCCACATCCCACATCTCTTTTTGAAATGACTCCCAGATAGTCCACCCTGGAGGCCTGTGCGCTCCTGTCAGTGTACAGCCTCATTGCGTCTCTCTCCTACCTGGGGACAGTGTGTCAGACAGAGCAACACCATCTTCTTCAGGCTGTTATTCTTGAGGATCCCCACTGAAGCTTTGACAAAGACTTGGAGAAGTCAAACTTGTGAGCACCAGAGAGGAGCAAAATTCATATGACCCTGACCGGGAGTCCCTGTATTGGATCCAGAAATGATCTGCTCTGACTGGCTTCACCCTGGGCATCAGTTCACAGAAACACCCAGAAGCTCCTTCCTCTTTAGGGGATGCAGAAGCAGATTTGAATCTGGGCTGACCATTGCTCTCAGGGAAGGCAAGGCAAGCATTGACCTGCTGTGCTCTCCCTCAGGCCCCTGGGTCCACTCTAAGAAAAATGTTATAACATCTAAACAGAAACCTAGCAGAACAGATAAAAATTAGTTTCTGGGGCCTTGGTGAAATCACAACTGATACAGCATTTGCTTTGCACGCAGCTGACTCTGGTTTGGATCCCATATGCCATAGAATTCCCCAAGTCTACCATGAGTGGTTGCTGAGCAGACAGTCAGGAGTAAGCTAGGAGCACAATTGGCTGAGACTAATAAACAAAAACAAACCAATGAAAAAACTTATGTCCTGGTGCTCACTCGTATGTTACTATGTACTAACAATGTAATAAATTGAAAAAAAGTTCTACTCTACGGAGAACCAAGAACATCTTATTTCATAACTGCCTGGACATTAACCAGTGTAGAAGTTCTTTAATGATATCCACAGACACAGCACAAACCAGGGGGTGCTTGCCTGGCACATGCTCGACCCACTTTCAATTGCAATCACCTCAAAGCGTCCTCAAGCAACGCATAAATAAATCAGTGAGTACAGAGCTTGGAGTAACACCTGAGCATCACCAGGCATGACAAATAATCAAAAATAAGTCACTTTTTTGAAAGACTGGCCCTATATTCTGCTGACCATTAATTAGGCTAGTAGTAGTATGAAGTAGTGATAGTAGTAGTAATAGTAGTAGTTGTAGTAGTAGTAGTAGTAGTAGTAGTAGCATTAGTAGCATGGTATTTCTAAATTAACATACT
>JASTTN010012555.1:594-28190 GCA_030324115.1 Sorex maritimensis
CTTCCTCTGACTTCCGGTGCAAGGCCAGAACCCAGGGCCTCACGCCCAGCCCACACACTTGGCTACACATGCCCCCACCTAGCCTGGGGTGGTCTTCAGAGCAGGGGAAGAACCGCAGAAGGTCCCTGGCACCCTCTGCTCACTCTTCTCCCACCGTTAGCTGGCTCCCCAGTCTTGCGGGAGGGAAGGCCTGGAATCGGGTCCCTAAGGGTCAGGTACAGCCCCAAGTCACCAACTGTGTCACCACCGCGGCCACCAAGTCACCCCTGCGGCCGCCTCCGGCTCTTCTGAAGATCTGTCCTGCGGCGGGGAAGGCCCTGCTGGCCTCCACCTACTGGCCGCCCTCCGAAGAAGCCAGGCTCACAAGACAGGGTTCAATGTTCAGTTTCCTTTAATGACCCCCATCTCCCCGGAGGGCAGGTGCAGGTGGCGCGGCGACGGCAGGCGATGGTCACTTGAAGATCTTGCCCTGATTGAAGGCTTTGCCCACGTGCTGGAAGGCCCCCTCCCAGGAAAAGTACTCTCGGACCAGCGTCTGGGTCTCCTGGCTGCCGGGGTCCAGCTTCCGCCATGTGTATGACTCGTAGTCCACCTGCCAGTCAGGGCTCAGCTGGGGAGAGAAAGGAGGAAAGTGTTGAGGTCAGGTGACCAGCGGGAAGCGCGCAGCATGACACATGCCACCAGGCCCCAGGGCTCTGAGCAACGGTCAGCTCTCTCCCGAATACACTTTTCCTTCTGTGGCACAGCCACAGCCTGGGACTCAAGTGCCCCCCCCCCAACACCGTCCTCACCGGAAAGGCCAGCTCCTGGCCGCGCAAGACCCAGATGCCAGAAATGGAGCTGCTGTTGTTGGTTCCGAAGAGGATGACACTGGCGAAGGCATTCTTCCTCAGCTTGTCCAGTCGCTGGAACATCCCTGCCAGAGCGAGGGAGGGAGGGAGGGAGGACGTGCAGCCTGGTCAGGCCCCCGGTCGGCCCCGCCGGCCTCCCGCGCCCGACCCACCCTCCCCGCACCTGTGATGAGGTTGCAGCTCATGAAGGTCTGGGTGAGCTCCTCGGGGAAGCGGTACTCGGAGAACCACAGGGACCAGCCGTCCTTGTCGAAGTGCTCCCAGAAGTACGGCAGCGCCACCGACAGCGTGTCCTCGTTGGAGTACTTGCGTTTGAATTCGTCCAACACGAAGGTACTGGTTGGGAAACAACTCGGGTCAGCGGGGAGTGGGGGCAGGTTCCTAGTGAGGAGGCCAAGGCGGCCACGGAAGAGAAGCCAAGGGTGTTCCCACTGGGGTGCATGACCTTCCGGGGGAAGCGAGAAGGAGTATAAACAGGGGCCCAGGGTGCACCCTTGCTCCTCACCCCTGTCTAAGTATGCTAGGCACGAAGAGGGTGGGACCCAAGAAAGGGGCCCCAGGGAGCCCTGTGAAGGAGCTGGCGCGGCTGACTGCTGCCCCCTGGTGGAGACACGGAATGAGGCATCTAGTTCCTTTTTTTTTTTTTTTTGGCCCTCCCGGGAATAGCCACTCCCAGCCCTTGGACATGAGTCATACTTGGTCACTCAATCACTCATGTCTCTTCTCCCCATCTCCTGCCCCCACAGTCACAGAGGCCTCTTTGAGTTACATACCCACAATGCAAGCTCTTGATACTTCCAAAGGGCCTCCACCCCAAGGCCTACCCCAGATTCCTCCATCTCTACCCAGAAACAAGTTCCTAGCTGAGAAGCCTTTCAGGTTTGATGTTTTCTCTCAAACCAGCTGGCCTGTGGAGTCATGAAGAAGGCCGGTCTACATAGGGGGTCCGGGGCACCCCCACCATTGGAAGGGCTCACTTGGTTCCCTCCCCCCTCTTTCTTTCCTCCCAATGATGAAAACACCAAGACAGAAGGAAACCCCCCACACCGCCTGCAGACTGACACGCTGTCACTTCCCAAAGGCAAAGCTCCAAAGTCGCTGTATGTCATTTCTGTGCCAACGTTTCTGTGCTCCTGGCAGTGACCGGGAACCATAGGCAGAAGCGGGGGGTGGGGGGGTGGTGGGAGGGGAGGAGAACCACACCCTCTAACTGGGCCTTTTGCTTGTCTGTTTTTGCTTGGGGGCCACAGCTGGGAGTGCTTAGGGCTCAAAGGACCATATGAGGTGGCAGGGAATCGAACTCTCCCCGCTGCACTACGGCTCCAGCACGAAGGCCCGTGCCCAGCCCACTAAGCACTGCTCCAGCCCCATGGAAGTATCACGATGCTAAGACATGAACGGGCCGTCAGTCTGTTCATCCTCCCTGTACGTTTCAGTGACTCCTAAGTGATGCCTAAGGATCATGCCTGCCTCTCGCCCGCACAACATGCCCAGGCTCCCCCTGCCCCCTCTTCTTCTTCTCCTTTTTTTTTTTTTTTTTTTTTTTTTTTGCTTTTTGGGTCACACCTGGCGATGCACAGGGGTTACTCCTGGCTCTGCACTCAGGAATGACTCCTGGCGGTGCTCGGGGAACCATACGGGATGCCGGGGATTGAACCCGGGTCAGCCGTGTGCAAGGCAAACGCCCTCCCCGCTGTGCTATTGCTCGGGCCACGCTTCTCCCTCTTCTGAAGAGGCTTAAGCCCTGGGCTGCCGTTTACAGGTATGAACAGTTCAGAGGCAGGGTCGGGGCTGCAGGCGTGTTCTCCCACACCACACATCCACCTGCTCATGTGCCGCCCGCCTCCCGCTGAGACAGGGAGGTCTCTGAAAGCCTCGCCAAATAGGGGCTGGAGCGACAGCACAGCAGGGAGGGCGTTTGCCTTGCACACGGCCGACCCAGGTTCGATTCCCAGCATCCCATATGGTCCCCTGAGCACTGCCAGGGGTAATTACTGAGTACAGAGCCAGGAGTGACCCAAAAAGCAAAAAGAAAAAAAAAAAAAAGAAAAAAAGAAAACCTCACCAAATAAAGAATAAAGGTTCCTTGCCTGACAGTCCCCCAGTCTCAGGCTCCGAAACCAGGCCCATACCCAACCCAGCTGCAAAGAGGCTGCTCCGTTCAAGAGACTCAAAATCTGCCTGCCACTACACCTCGGGCAGCAGTGCTCACCCTGGGATGATTCTGTCACCCAAATTTGGCAAAAGGAGGGTATTTTTGGTTTTTTTATGACTTGGGGGGTAGGGGATGGATTGGAATCAACTCCTTGGCGTGGTGTATGAAGTGTTCAAGGTCCAACGAAATCCTTCCTTTGGGTCAGAGTTTGCTGTAAGGGAGCTGGGAGTGGGAGTGAGGTGGGTGAAAAGAAGAAGAAATGCAATAAATATCAATTTAAAAATTAAAAAGTAAAAGCCATGGGACTCACACAGGTTCCCCTGGGCAGACAGGTCCTTCCCGGTGCTGACTGAAACCCAGGGCCTCACTCCTGCAAAGCCCAGTGCTCTGCCACTGAGCCGCACCCCAGACGCCTCATGGAATCAGCCCTGGCTTAGCTCATTTGGGGGCACACCCAGGGGTGCTCCGGCACACCATGTGATGGTGGGGAATGGGCCCAGGGTTCCCACACCGTAGGATAACACTGATATGTCCTCTTAGCCTTGTCACAGGAAGCTTATATTTATCGGGTTACTCCCATCACAGTGCTCAGACTCCTGTGCTTATCTGTAATCTCTTTTCTTTCTGGGTCACACCCAGCGATGCACAGGGGTTACTGCTGGCTCTGCATTCCGGAATCACTCCTGGCAGTGCTCAGGGAACCATACAGGATGCTGGGAATCGAACCTGGGTTGACTGAGTGCAAGGCAAATGCCCTACCCCCCTACCCGCTGTGCTATCGGTCCAGCCCCCGCTTATCTGTAGCCTCTTTCTTTGTGCTCTGCTTTCCCAACCAGTCAATCATCTTTATCTCCTAATCAGACTTTTACCTTGTAAATATTGCTTTTCTCTTCTCCTTAAGTCCTTTGCATTGTTCATCCAGAGAGCAATGCCCTTTTTGTATAGACACAGGAAGACAGTTAACTATGCTTTTGTAACTTGGGAGTTAACTGACTCTGAATGATATTCACTCCTGGGCATCTGTTTTCTAGACTTAAGCTCAGTTGCCCTGACTTTCTAGCACCCCAAGAGCAGGGTCCCGACGAGGGACTGGATGGACCCAGGGCAAGCTGTGAGCTACCCTGGCATCGAAATGAGCCTGGGCGGAGTGCCGTAATACTTTGAGTTAAGAGCATAGTCATGGACACATTCAGTTATGATCCAAAAAGTAACAAATAGACCAGGACTCTGCTAGGGTTAAGGAAAGATTAATCTGGCCTCTGAGCACTGTAGTAGGAGTAAGCCAATAAACCTAAGCTTCCCGTGGCAAGGCAGAAAGGACAAACCAGTGTTATTCCACACCACACAAAACACACACCCCAGTCTCCGGCACAAGAACCCGTCTTTTAACCCAAGGTTTTCTTGCGAGTGTGCAAGAAGCAACCAGGACTGGACTGGTACCAGCCCCCAGTACCACATCCTAAAGAATTTAAACATGGGTGGAAGGCCAGGGGGTAGTGCAGCGATGGAGAACTGGCC
This sequence comes from Sorex maritimensis, assembly GCA_030324115.1. Classification (NCBI taxonomy): domain Eukaryota; kingdom Metazoa; phylum Chordata; class Mammalia; order Eulipotyphla; family Soricidae; genus Sorex; species Sorex maritimensis. Next base: position 5,119 of record JASTTN010012555.1, read on the forward strand.
TTGAGCATGCTCAGACCCTGAACTTGAATCCCTCAGGGTAGGAAGAACAAAAGCCTCAGCTATGGAGACGAGAGAGAGCTGAGGCAAGGCACTGGCCCGGCACGCAGCAGGCCTGAGCTAGATCCCCGGCACTGTATGCCCCCCCCCCCCAGCCCGCCAGGAGTGACCGAGTACAGAGCCAGGAGTCGGCCCTGAGCCCCGCCCAGAGACAGAAATAAAATCAACAACAAAACCAAATGTCCCTCAGAGCAGACTCGGGAAACGTTTCCTTCACACCTCTCCAAACCGTTTGCACTCTGCATTCGGACATTTGGTCCGTTATCCCAAGAGACCAATCTCTGAACAGCAACGAGCCAGAGATAGTGGGGACTGCCACCAGAAGGACTAGGATTGGGGCCAGCGCGACAGTACCAGAGTAGGGAGCTTGCTCTGCAGGTCGTCAACTTGGGTTCGACCCCCACACGGTCCCCCCCCCAAGCCCCAACTGGAGTCATCAATGAGTGCAGAACCAGGTGTGAGCCCTGAGTACTACCAGGTTGCCCAAAAACCAAAAATAAACTTAAGGAAAAAAAGAAAGAACTAGAGGGCAGGGCGTCAGCCTTGCACGCAGCTGACCCTGGTTCTATCCCGGCATCCTGTATGTTGTCCCGAGCACCACCAGGAGTAATTCTGAGTGCAGAGCCAGGAGGAGCCCCTGAGCATACCCGCGTGGAACCCATAAATAAATAAATAAATAAATAAATAAACAAATAAGGACGAGGCTTTACTTGAACCAGTCTTTGAGAGGTTGGAGGGACAGCACAGCCAGTAGGAAGCACGTCTTATGACTCAGATTCAACCCCCCGCACCCTGTCAGGTCCCCCAAGGCACAAAACCCAAAATAAGTCTTTGCTCTTTGAAGGCCTTATACCCTCTGACAGTAAAAACTCAGAAAGCCGCCTTGGCGGCCCTGTCAAGCATCAGGGTAGCGCAATAAACGGGCCTTAACGAGCCGTCCGAGAGGATACGAGGCATGCATGCAGCCAACCCCAGTGGGATCCCCGGCACCAGCCAGGGTCCCTGCAGCTCCCAGGAGGAATCCCTAAGCACAGACCAGGAGCAGCCTCCGAGCAGGAGCCCTGCAGGGGAGGGGACCCAGCCACCCCGCACGCCTCGCAGCCCACAGAGCCACGGTCCAGAAACGCAACGACTAGGGGAGATCGGCCTGGACTGGCTGGGACAGGGCTCGGGACGGTCTCCTCACAGGCCTGACGTCCTGGTTCCACCCCTGGCACCAAAACACTTTTGTTTTACTGCCTATTTTTCTATCCGGGCTGGAGCGATAGCACAGCGGGTAGGGCGTTTGCCTTGTACGTGGCCGACCCCAGTTCGATTTCTCCATCCCGCTGGGAGAGCCCGGCAAGCTACCGAGAGTATCCTGCCCACACGGCCGACCCTGGCAAGCTCCCTGTGTTGTATTCGATATGCCAAAACAGTAACAAGTCTCACAATGGAGACGTTACTGGTGCCCGCTCGAGCAAATCGAAGACGTTACTGGTGCCTGCTCAAGCAAATCGAAGAACAACGGGACAACAGTGCTACAGTGCATTTTTCTATCCAGAGTCAAGTGCTAAGAAGACTTGTTGTGAAAACACTCAGCTAAGGCCCTAGGGGGACTGGCCTATCCTGGTCAGTGACTCTGTTTCTGTCAACGCGGCCCCTCGGCATCACGGGTGACCGGAAGGCCCACCACCAGCTGGGCCCAAGCGGAAACCGCGCCATGCATCACTGCGAGTGACCCCCCTCAGAACACATTCTGGGCAGAGGGGAAGGCCCTGCCTCACACAGCTGACCTGGGTTCACCACCCCCACCCCCCGTGCCAGAACCCCCTCAGGAGTGAGCCCTGAGCCCAGGTGTCCCCCAACCAAAAAGGAGAAAAACACAACAAACCGCCTCTATCTGCGGAGTCCTCCACTCTAACGACAAACATCACAAAGGTCAGTGGTCACCTCGCCCCCTTACTCGGATGTGCCCAAACTCCTGCTCGATGGCCGCAGAGAAAATCGCTTTCGTTTAGAAAGCAAATACGCGCTGGACCGGAGAGGACAGTGGGGAAGGCGCTGGCCCCGCGCAAGACTGACCCAGCCTCCAGTCCCCGGCACCCCAGATGCCCCCTGGAGCCCCTGGACACTGGCGGGTGTGGCCCAGCCCCCATACACATTCCCCAGTGGTGGTCTGGAACAAGAGAAGCGGAGCTTCTAACCTAGCCGGAACCTTCCAGAGCCTGCAGCCACCCGTGCCTGCTCTCCATGCAGGCCGATCGGCCAACACTGACAGGAGGGGTGGGCTCAGAAGGGACAGCGAAGGGACGCCGCCTGGGGCAGGCACCGAAGAGTTAACGAAGACAAGCGGACGGGCACCAGATTCACCAAAAACCCAGTATTCTGCCCATGAACCAATCTGCTGAGGAGGGCAGGGGACCCTCCCATGGACGTGTGTCCCCGGCCCCTCAGGGGGAAGCGCACAGGCCCCGCGTCGTCACCCCTCCTCTCTCTCCTGGTCACACTCATCCAAACGGAGGCGGCCCCGGGGAGGGGCACACCTGGCACTTGCTTTCCCCCTGCCAACTCAGCGGGCACATCAGCTCCCGGGTGCGCCACTCAAATGCTCCTCTCACTTGCCAGGACAACTGTCGGGGCCCTGGCGTGCAGGAGGACAGACTGCCCCGTTACCTCTTGGGCAGGTGAGCAAAAGGGTCCTTGGCCTTCGGCTCTGCAGCCAGGGCCTGCTCACACTCGTCCATCTCGTCCTCAGGAGCAGGGGCGGCGGCCTTCTTCTCCTCCTTCCGCTCGGCCTGGGGCTTCTGCTTCTCCTCCCGGGAACCCTTCTCCTTCCGTGGAGTCTCCTTCTTGGGCTGGCTCTCAGCAAACTTCTTGGCTGGGGAAGAGGCGTGGAGAGAAACTGCTAAGCGAGGGGCTGGAGCGCTAGTTCAGTGGGTAGGGCGTTTGCCTTGCATGCAGCCGACTCCGGTTCGATTCCCAGAATCCCGTGTATCTCATTTGGTCCCGAGCACCACCAGGAGTGATTCCTGAGTGCGGAGCCGGGAATAACCCGAGCATCGCCAGGTGTGACCCAAAAACAGATTAAAAAAAAATCTGCTGGGGCTGGAGCAATAGCACAGCAGGGAGGGCATTTGCCTTGCACGCGGCCGACCCGGGTTCGATTCCCAGCATCCTATGTGGTCCCCTGAGCACCGCCAGGGGTAATTCCTGAGTGCAGAGCCAGGAACAACCCCTGTGCATCGCCAGGTGTGACACAAAAAGGAAAAAAAAAATAATCTGCTACCCCGGCCAGCCAGACTTTAGTCTGAGGTCCCGACCAGGGCTGGAGCGACTGCACAGCGGGCGGGGCGTCTGCCTCGTCAGCTGCCGACCCGCGTTTGATCCCTGGCACTCCACAAGGCTCCCAGGGCACTGCCAGGAGTAACCCCTGAGCACCACTGGGTGTGACCCAAACCACCGAAATCCCCCACGATCCCAATCCTTGGAAATGGGCTGTGCACCCACAGAACGCGTCCCAACAGGCGGCCCCGACAGCCCGTGTGGCCACATCACCCCAAAACCAGACAGGAAAGCGGGGGCGAGCCCGAGCGGCCCCGCCCAGGCACACACCCCACCCCGCAGACTCACCGTCGAACTGGGCCATCTTCTCACAGAGCTTCACCTCCCCCAGGACCGTCCGGAACTGGGGCTGGTTGATGCAGGTGAGGAACCAGCGGTTGGTATTGGGGAAGGACTGGCGGAAAGAAGGCTCCAGAACCTGCCAGCGGAAGGGCGGAAACCAGTCAGCACTGCACGCCAGGGACTCCCGAATGTTCGCGCCGCTCCTCGTTCTGTGCCGAGGCCGAGGCCACAGGCGCCAACGCCGCCCGACCCTCAAACAGTCCCTCCCCGATTCACCGTCTCTGCAGTCAGCACAGGCCCCTCAGCTCAGTGTCGGGGCCACTCAAGTGCCACCGACAGTGCCTGGGGACCGCCCAGTGCTGGGCACCAAATTCAGGGCCCCGTGTGGGCATCGCCTATGCCCGGCCCCGCCCAGCCCACCACTCAGGAACCTCGGCGGCAGCAGCACGCAGGTAGGCCCCGGGCCCTTTCACACAGAGCTCAGATCTCCATCTTTTCGGGGGGTGGGGTAGGGCGCATCCCGGCCCAGGGCACGCAGGACAACTGTCTCACCCGCTGTGCTCTCTTTACAGCCCCCACAACCTCACCCTTTAAAACAGGGTCCCAGGGGCTGGAGTGATAGCACAGCGGGTAGGGCGTTTGCCTTGCACGTGGCCAACCCGGGTTCGAATCCTAGCATCCCATATGGTCCCCTGAGCACCGCCAGGAGTAATTCCTGAGTACAGAGCCAGGAATAACCCCTGTGCATTGCCAGGGTGTGACCCAAAAAGCAAAAAATAAAAATAAATGAATGAATGAATGAATGAATGAATAAATAAATAAATAAATAAATAAAGCAGGGTCCCGAACTGATCCGGGCGACTGCTCCCAACTGCTCCTTTCCAGACCGAGTGCCACTCAGCGCCCCCACCCCCAACCTACCTAACAGAACAAGCAGAACAGGTACACAGCCTGCCTCCCCCAGTGTCACACTATGGGAAACGCTGCTTCAGAATGTCGCGTGGTAACAGAATGTAAGAACACTGGCCGGAGAGGTGGTACAGTGGCTAGGGCGCTTGCCTTGCGTGCCCCTGACCTGTGTTCGATCCCCGGCATCCCTTTTGGTCCCGAGTCCGCCAGGAGTGACCCCAGAGAGCAGGGCCAGGAGGAAGCCCAGAGCCCCAAGGATAAAAATGGTCAGGAGTCAAAGAAATGGTACGGAAGGCAAGGCACGCGCTTGCCTCACGTGGGGCCAAGCTCGAGTAGGTCCTTGGTACCACACGTGGTCCCCAAGCGCGGAGTCCCTCCTGAGCACGGCCACAAAGCGTCCTCAGGGAAATAAATGCCGGGCAGGGCCCAGCCCCCCAACACCCCCCCCTAAACAAGTCAGGGTGCAACAGAGAGCAATCGATTATTGCTTCGCATCCCTCCGATCCCGGTTTGAATTTTCATCAGGTAAGAAAATAACTGCATTAATACATACATGCACAAATACACACATATACAATATGTATGTCTTTTCAAACTTGAGAATGCAAAGAATATTCAACATCAAAAGATGCCTGTTTCTGGGGGCTGGAACAATAGCACAGTGGGTAGGTAGGGCGTTTGCCTTGCACGCGGCCGACCCGGGGCTGAATCCCAGTATCCCACATGAGCACCGCCAGGGGTGGTTCCTGAGTGCACAGCCAGGAGTAACCCCTGTGCCATCGCTGGCGTGACCCAAAAAGCAAAATAAATAAAGAACTTGCTTTTTTTTTTTGCTTTTTGGGTCACACCCAGCTATGCTCAGGGGTTGCTCCTGGCTTTGCACTCAGGAATTCCTCCTGGCGGTGCTTGGGGGACCATATGGGATGCCGGAGATCGAACCCGGGTCGGCCGCGTGCAAGGCAAACGCCCTACCCGCTGTGCTATCGCTCCGGCCCATGCGTTTTCAATAAATAAATAAATAAATAAATGAAGAAGAAAAACAGCCTTGGCCTGGGGACAGAAGTGGGTAGAAGCAATCCCACTCACATTTCTGCCCGCCCGCAGCCAGCCCCACGCGTCCTGACCCGGGCCCAGGCCAAGGCACAGCGCCCGAGCTTTATGGCCACATTTCTGGCCGGGACCAGTTTCGGCCCAGGAGCTGCTGCTCAGGGACCTGTAATGTCCTCTCTGACCCTGTACCCTCCCGGGAGCCATCCCTGGCCTGGTTCTCCGCCCCGCCACCTCTAACCGGAAGGCCAAGAGCTCGCCTGCCTTCCAGAGGCTCCAAGCCCAAGGTTCCCCCCACCTTCCAGACGGAGGTGCGACAGGATGATCCCCCAGGATGATCCCAGGAGCGGGAAGCAGGAGCAGGCGGCCTCCGGCCCCGCCGCCTTGCACCCTTCCCTGCGCCCTCACCTGTTTGTAGAGCCACAACAGGGTGCAGACAACTGTGATGTCGGCCAGGGTCACGCGCTCGCCCACCAGGAAAGTCCTCGTCTTCAGGTGCGCGTCCAGCAGCCCCAGAATCCGCTTCACCTCCTCCTTGGCATTTTCTGTGGCCTGTTGATTCACACACTGTCACCCCTGCCCGCTGGTTGGGGACCAATGCCCGGCCCTCCCCGCTGCTCGCCACAATGCCATCCCAGGGAGCCACTATGCGGGGTGTGGCCTCGCCCCCACCCTCGGTGCTGTCAGAGTCTAGATCACTCCAGCGAAGGGCAAAAGCGCCATGCCAGCAGGCTCACCCCCTCCCACTGAAGCCCGCATTCATTCCCAGTTCAGAGAGCCGGGGGGGCTGGAGTGGCAGTGCAACGGGGAGGGCGTTTGCCTTGCACGCAGCTGACCCAGGTTCAATCCCCGGCCTCGCGTATGGTCACGCGAGCACCACCAGGAGTAATTCCTGAGTGCAGAGCCAGGAGTAAGCCCCGAGCACCGCCAGGAGTAATTCCTGAGCGCAGAACCAGGAGTAACTGCTAAGCATCGCAGGATATGACCAAAAAAGCAAAAGAAAAAAAAAAAAGAAAGAAAGAACCTGAGCGGCCCCGTGTTCTCCCCACTCCCCTGCCGCAGCCGTCACCTCCACTAACTGACAAACTCCCCAGCCTGAGATCCGCTCCCTCGTGACCTCAAGGTTCCCGGCCTCTCCTTCTCCCGACCTACTTCCCTTCCTTATTCCCCCAGCACCAGCGCTCGGGCTTACCTGCTTGTTGTGGTGCATGATGCCCAAGGTGGGGAACACCCAGGTACTGGCCGGGGGCACGATGTCGCTGTCGGCAAAGCTCACCCACTGCACCACCTGGGCTGCGGCCTCGGGGGTACTGCCCCGCAGCTCCTCGTTGCTCACTGCGGAGACACAGAGGGCAGAGCCATGGGGCTCCTGGCCCGAGCAAGCCCCTGTCCCCGACAGCTCGCCCTCCGCCTCTCCAACCCACCCAGGCCCACGGCCGCTGCACATTACCGTAGTAGGCAATGGCGTTGCTCTCGAACACACAGAAGCCGTCATCGCCCTCGAAGGCTGGGACCTAGGGCCAGAGCAGTCCAAGGGTAAGTGAGAGGCGCGCTTCCTGCGGGCAAGCCCGGGGGTGGGGGGGGTGAGCGGCGGCCGCGGAGAAAGGCCAGCTCGCTCCTTGACCAAGAAGACTGGCCGACACTCGGGAACAGAACCATTCGGAGAAACCTGGCCTCCTCGGCAAAGTCAACTCAAAGCACCGCAGCGTGCAAGAGGCAGCTGGCCTGGACTGGAACCCCAGGACCACACAGACAGGGTCGCAAGCCCGCCAGGAGCGATCCCCTGAGCGCAGAATCAGGAATAAGCCTGAGCACTGCTGGGTGGGCCCTCAGAAATAAAGTCTAAGAACCCCACCACCACGATTTCTATATTTATTTGGAGAAAGTCCTTTAAGCAAGCAAAAGGCTAAAACCAAATCTTGTATCTGTAACTTCCAAAGAACCCCGTGGCCTCGCCAGTGACGCCTCTCCATAGGCCTGCGGGACAGCCAGCCACTCACGGAAGATGCAGGCACTGAGGACACTCGCTCAAAACTCATTCTCCCCAGAAACAGCAAGACCTAAGTCTAATTTATAAGGCCACTAGATATCTTTGTATTTCCAGCTCTACATTAGGCCACAGTTATCTCCAAGTACAAGTTTTTAGGGCTGGAGAGGTAGTGCAGGAGTTGAGGCTGTCTTGCATCTTGCCAATCCTGGTTCAAATCCCTGCACCACATAAGTCCCCTGAGCCCTCCCATGCGCCCCCCCTCCCCCATAAGCCCTGAGCACTGCAGGTGTAGCCCCAAAGGCCCCCTGACCCCCAAATTACTTGGGGGATGGTGGTGCGGGTGGGGAGATGTGTGGGGATTTAGGTCATACCCAGGGCTAAGGGGCTATTCCAGGCTCTGGCCTCAACTATCTGACCCATTCCCCCCCCCACACCGCCCCATTTGCTTTTTACTCATTGAAAGGCGCTGGAAAGATGGTATAGGGAGTAAGGCGCTTGCCCTGCACACAGCTGACCCACCTGGGTTGGATCTCAACATCACACTAGGACCCCCTCCCAGCCCCGGCCCTGAGCACAGCTGACTGTGGCCCAAGTACAGTGTAAAACATCACCTAAATCCAGCAAGGAAAACAAGGCGCAAAGCTCCCTTTAAAGAGGTAGGCCGCCTGAGGCTAGAGAGCAAGTCATGCAGCCTGCTGACCGGCCACCATCCATCCCCGGCATCCCATATGGTTCGTCCCCCCCACCCAGCCCCGCCAGGAGTCATTCCTGGGTGCAGAGCCAGGAGGAACCCCTGAGCATCAATGGGTGTGACCCTCCCTCCCCACCACAAAAAAAGATGAAGGCCATCCTTGAGAGTGACAGAAGTCTCGGGGCTCCTTGGGGAGGGGGCGGGGGAGTCCCAGGAACGAAGCCCTCCGCCCCCCTCCGCCCACTTACCTTGCCGGCCGGAAATTTGCGCAGGAACTCGGGGGTGCGGTTGGTTTGGCCAAAATGGAAATGAGGCGGTGCGGAGAGCACGCGGACCTGAGCGCCGCTGTACTGCGCTGCGATGAGGGCTTTGAAGGCCCTCCAGTTTTCAGGGTATGTGTACAGGGTCTGCGAGAGAAACGGGGGGCGGGGGAGGAGGTCATCAGCGGCGCGCCAGAGCCGACTGCCCGGAGGAGCCGGCGCAGCCCGCCCCCCGCGCTCGGTTCCTGGAAGTGTCATGTGTCATCAGAACCCTCCGACTCGGCGGGGCGGCGGAGCGCGGCGGCCGCGGCTAAATAAAGCTCGGTGGCCACACCTGACCTTCCGCGAGGACACCCCTGCGAGCATCCATCCTCTCCCCGGCACACGCTGCCCCGCGCAACCCCGAACTTGCAGCTCCCCGGCACGCGCGCACGCACGCACCCACCCCCGGCGCCCGGCGCCCTCGGTTCATTCATTGCCGGCCCCTCGGCCCTGCCCACGGCCCGGCGCCAGCCCCGCCCGCGGCGCCGCTGCCCCCCGCGCCCAAGCCCGGCGCCTCTCCGCGGGGCGCCTCTCCGCGGGGCGCCCCTCCACGCGTGGCCCGCCAGCCCCCCCGCGAGCCCACGGAGCTCCCTCCGCTCGCTCCCCCCGGCCGTCCTGCGGCCCCCAAAGTTGCCAGCCTGCCCGGACGGCGCGTGTGGAGACGCCAAGGAGCCCGAACCTCGCTGTCGGGCGCCGGATCGCCGGGGTCCAGCCCCTCTTTCCTCCTCCACCTTCTCTGGCCTCGGAGAGCCCCAGCCTCAGTTCCCCCGCGGGGCCCGGACGCTCTGCTCTCCGCCGGGACGGTCTCCAGACCCCCGGATCGGCTCCCCACTCGGCCCCGGGGCTCCTCCGGCGCCGGCCGGCCGCACTCGGGCGGAGGATGGCGCCGGATAGGATGAGCGGGCTTGCCCGAGCCGGCTGACTTACCCCGGCCGCCATGGTGATTCCGCAGAGAAAGGGGGTGGGGCGCTCGGCGCTGCCGCAAAGTACGCCGCCGGGGGGAGGAAGGAGTGCGGGTGGGGGGGGAGGAAGCCGTAGAGAAGGAGCAGCCGGAAAGCGAGGACGACACAGAAGGCATACGCACGACAGTTCGGTAGCCAATGGAGGCCGAAGAAGAAAAAGCAGGGGGTGGGGCCTGCGACGGGGAAGGCTCGCGCCTGCGCAGTGCCGCTCTCGCCCGGCCGGCGGGGCGCGCCGGAGAACCCACGTGGAGGTGGCCGGCGCTGAGGGCTGGGCAGCCAGCCCGTGGCCGCAACGTGGCAGACTTGCCTGGCCGGCGCAGGCCGGCCGGCGTTGGAGGATCCAGCCTCCGCGGACTCTATGGGAGGGCCCGCCGAGCCCCTAACCTCGATGGGAGGGCCCGCCGAGCCGAAAGGACCGGGTCCGAGGAAGCGCTTTGGCACGTTTCTCTCGCGGAGGGCTGTGTCATCTTAACCCCGAAACCCTGGGAGAAAGTCAAGTTCCCGGGGCCCGAGCGGGAGGACAGCGGGGAAAGCGTTTGTACATCTAACCCGGATTCCATCCACGCGACACCGCTTATGTTCCCCCCCTCAAGCGCCGCCGGGAGGGGGAAGGCCTGAGCACAGCCGGGTAGAGCGGAAGATTTAAAAAATAATAATAAAGTTTTCAAAACTACCGCCTCGCAGCTCCCACATGTTATTGGTAGGGAAGTGTTCGGTTGGTAAGAGAAGTGCCGGGGGAGGGGGCCCGGTCGTGAGAGACAAATCTTGATGCGTCTATCCATGTTCGGCTGTGAATGACAGGCTCAAGGGACCATATCTGAGTGATGAGGATCAAACCCTGGCACGCTGCTTGTAACGCAAGCACCTTGCGGCTGTACTGTCTTCAGCTCCACGTGTGAAATCTTACCCGTTAAGAATAGGGTTCTTGGGGCTGGAGTGATAGCACAGCGGGTAGGGCGCTTGCCTTGCACGCGGCCAACCCGGGTTCGAATCCCAGCATCCCATATGGTCCCCTAAGCACCGCCAGTAGTAATTCCTGAGTGAAGAGCCAGGAGTAACCCCTGTGCATCGCCAGGTGTGACCCAAAAAACAAACAAACAAAAAAAGAATAGGGTTCTGGGCCAGGGATGGAGAGATAATACAACTGGATTAAGGTGCTTGCCTTGCATGTGTCCAGTCCGGTTAAGCTCCCTAGCATCTATATGGTCATCCAACACCCCCAGTCCCCACACTGCCAGGAGTAATTCCTACCTGCAGAGCCAGGAACAACTCCTGAGCATTCAGGGTGACTGACTTCTGTTAAAAAATGTTTGGGTGTGTGGGGAAGAACCCTGCTCCCAAGTCTCAGACTGCATCAATTATCACAGGTAGGGGGCCTGGTATCATACTTTGGGAAAGGTGAAAGGGAAGATGACTAGTCCTGAAGTAGCCCAGTCATGAAGACCACATCCCTTTGGGATACAAATCCTGAGCCCTTTGGATGGGAGAAATTAAGACTGCAGGGGAGTGGTAGTACAGTGGGAAGGGCCCTTGCCTTGCACCCAGCCTTTATATCTCTGGCACTGAGACAGCATCCAAAGAACAAAAGCTACAAAGACTCTGAGATTACTGAGACCCTAAGCAGTCTAGGTTTTCCTGTGACATCCTGGATTAACGAGTGCAAAACTCCTGAAAAGAACCATGGGGAAGAATTAAAAGCTCCTCCCTTCATACCCGCTTACCAGTGTTCTCCCATGAGTATTTATCTCACTTGTCTATCTGCTTGCTTTTTCCTTCCTGGAGAAACCCCGTGTTCTTCCTCTTTCTCTCCCCACTTTATTGAAAGTCAGTTATAACAAAACTTATCTTGATGTAGTGTTGGAGATGGGCCTGGGCACCCTCTGCCTCTGTCCCTGTAAACAGGGACTGGGTGAGGAGGGGGCCTAGGCACCCCCTGCCTTAGTTCCTGTAAACAGGAATGAGTATGGAGAAACTTGGCGTGAGGGCGAGTCATCCCCTGACAGCCGACCTTGACAGGCGGCCGAAGGGCCACCATGCTCTGGCGGCCAGCCTGGAAAGGGGGTCGAAGAGCCACCATGCTCTGGCAGCTGAACTCGAGAGGAGGCTGAAGGGAGGATTGGCTCGTGTCTGCCATGCCCATGCTCAAGGCCACATCTGCTTTCCCATGTTTCTCAAGGCTGAGAGAAGGAACCGAAAAACAAGCAATATTGGCAAAAATAAAGATGCTCTCACCACTTAATGTTTATGCCACTTATGTAACCTGCTGATCATTGCTAAGACTATATAAACCTGCTTGGATTTCAATAAACTTGCTGTAAGCGGTATATTGCATGCAGTCCTCCCTAGCCCACTCAACTCTCATTCCCTCTCTCCAGCCGAGGTTCAAGTTGGCCGTGCAGGCTGCGGCCATGTAGCACTTTGCCTCCTGCGATATTTTTCTGAGGGAAAGGCGACAGGGCGATGGACTAGAACACCAATGCTGAGGTTACTGCAAACAGCAGCTCCTCACTCCAGCCCAAGGCCAGGACTCCCCGAGAGATCAGGCTGCAGGGGTCATCTTCCTGCCACCACTTGGGACATGAGCATCTGTGCCCAAGCAGACACTGCCCCAGCTCTGATGCCCAGGTGGGCCCAGCAGGGGTGGAAGCACTCTTTTTGCAGCTACCTCCATCGCTTCACACTTAAATTGAGCCACAGACATCATCATTCACAAATCTGGGCACGGAGGACAAAGTGGAGGTCAGCCTGGCTCTGTCATCCTCCAGCCCGGGTCTTTCAGGGCCCTGCTGTGTCAGGCACACACCATCCTTGCCCTCCTGCACTGTGTGGCATGAGGTAGAGGCTGAGGGCAGGGCATCTGCCTTGCATGCAGCGATACAGGCTCATCCCTGACACCACATACATGGTCCCCTGAGACCCCCCAGAGTGACCCTGAGCAGAGCTAAGAGTAAGCCAGAGCACCACCCACTGGGGCTAAAAAGAGGGCAGACACAGAAGAGTACGTAGGGCAACATCCCCAGCACCCCACCTGGAGTGATCCCTGAGCACAGCCAGGTGTAGCCCCAATGCAAAGGCTGAGGGGCCTATTTCAGGGTGTCTGGAGAAGGCACCTCAAAGACGGCGGCTTTAAGGTCTGGGTGGGAACTCAAAGAAAACTGGTGTTTAGTAAACTAGCAGCTTTATTGTCTGTCCTCACTTGAGGAGGTTCCGGAGTGCCTGAGGAAGGAAGACCTGTAAAAAATGATGGAGATCGGGAAAGAGGCCCTGAGCATCCTGGGCTGGGGTCACGGTGAGAGTCTGGTCAGCAGGGGAGGCAGACGCCACGAAGGTCAGGAGTGGCTCGACCTCGGGGCCGCCAGCACCGCCCGCGCCCCTCAGCTCCTGGGTTACCAGAGCCTCGGTGGCCAGCCACTGGGCCCCCGGGCCGGCACCGCCCTCACCCCCGGCCCGGGTCTGCTGCTGCTGCAGGCGCCTCCGGGCTCGTCGCCGCCCCTGCCACACTCGGTGCCACAAGGCACAGCGCCAGCTCACGGAGGCCGGTGACACCCCACCCTGGAGTGCCTCCCGGGACCCAGGGGGTCCTCCGGGCCCCTGCTCTGCCAGCGGGTTGCTGTCAGAGGCCGGAGGTTTCCCGGTGGTGGGGGGCAGCTCCCCCGGCCGCCCCGGGCTCCGCATGGCACAGTCCTGCACCGTCTCTCCCGCCTCTATGACCATTTCTTCCACCCCGTCTTCGCTGTGGTCGCCAGCGCAGCCCCGCGGCTGCTCCATCTCCGTCTCGCCGTGCTTCTGCTCGTCCAGTCTTAGTCTCTTACTCGCCCCCACCTGGGGAGGGGGCTCCCCGGCTCCCCCTCCCTCGGACCGCAGTCTCTTGGTGCCCTGCTCTATGTGGCAGCCCAGGGCTTCCCGAAACACCTGAGCCAGGACCGCCGTGAGCTGGGAGAACGGCGCGGCGGGGAGCGGGATGGGGGTGGCGGACAGCAGGGAGCTGGGGGAGCTGGGCTGCAGCAGCGGGAGCAGCCCCCAGTCGCGGCCCCGGGGCGAGCGGCGCTGGAACTGGAGGCTGCAGCAGTAGCTGGCGGCCGCCCGGCAGCAGTTCTGCAGCCGCCCCGCCACCCGGCTGGTCACGTTGGCCGCCACGTTGTGACTCAGGTCGAAAGGGTCCTGGAGGTTCATGGGGCCGAGGCGCAGCCCCTCCCAGCCGGGGGCGGGCAGGCCCCCAGCCACCGGCAGTGCCTGGCCTTCCCTCAGGGACAGCAGCGAACCGCTGAGATCCCAGGACGCGACGCAGGAGAAGAACTGGGCGAGCAGGGAACCTGGAGAGGAGAAGCAGGGGAGAGGGGGTTACCTGGAGGCAGGAACTCCAAGATGAGGGGCTGGAGCGGTGACAGCGGGGAGGCCGTTGGCCTTTCAGGCAGGAGACCCAGGCGTGAGTGCTGGGCCAGGAGAACTCCCGAGCATCAGCAGCCGTGATCCAAACTACGAACAGATCTGGGAGACGCAGCCCCTCCCCTGCAGGCCTTGCCTCCTCCCTACCCCCACCCTGGACTCAGCTGAGTGCCAGGGCCTGTCACCAGGGGTCAAGCCTCTCCTGGCGGCCTGGCGGGTATTTGCCTAGCTGCTCCAAGGCACATCTCCTCACCATACAGGAGCAACAGGCCTAGTGGGAAGAGGCCAGGCCTGAGGGACGCGGGCCCTGAGACTCGGGGGCAGACAGCGCCCGTCAGCCCCCGCCCGGCCCCCACACTCACTCAGGGGCTCGGTGTTGCTGCTCGGCTCCAGGCTTGAGGCCTCCCGGGGGAAGCTACAGTCCCAGCCGTCCACCTCCACCTGCTCGCCCTCACCTGTGAAAGGAGAAAGGGGCCGTCAGGGCCCAAGCGGGACTCGGCACCTCAGGCCGGGCCCCCCTCCTGTGCCTCTGAGCGAGGCCGCGGGGGATGGAGCGGGTGCAGGGCGGGGGCTGTACCTGCTTTCTGAGTGAGCTGCAACACGGTGGGCAGAACAGGAGGGGCCCTGGTCTGAAGGAAATAGATGACCAGCAAGGTCAGGGCGTAGTTATTGAGCAGGGGGCCGCTCCCTGGGGAAAGAGGAACTCCAGTTAGACCCCGGGGGTGCTTCCCGATCAGCTCCAGGGCCCCGGCCCGCCGCCTGCCAACCCCAAGTCTGTCCGGGATCCTTCTCACCTGACAGCGCCCGACCCTGAGCCCAGCAGCGGACGGTATAGACGAGGGGCCGGACTCGCCCATCCAGCTCCGAACAGAGGCTCAGGAAGCGGGAGTTATGCAGGGCCAGCCTGGAGCCAACAGGAAACAGGGGCCTCAGGGCAGGAGGCCTGAACCCCCAGCCCCACGCCCCCTAGCCTGCACTGCCAGGCCCGCCAGAGGGAGGAGGAAAGAGCCGCTCCACCGCGCTTGCAGACACCTGACCCAGGGAGCGGGATGCGAGAACAGCGGGTGTGCGGCTGGAGAGAGAGGAGGCAGGGCGCTCGCCTGGCATGTGGCCAAGCCTGGTTCAATCCCCGGCACCTTATCCAATCCCCAAGCACTGCCAGCGTTCACTCCTAAGCAAACAGACAGAGCAGCCCCTGAGCACTGCTGAGTGTGGCCCCACATTCCACCCTCAACAGAACAAAACACATGAAGCAAACACTACTTCGAGGAAAGCCACCTCGACAGTCAGACCTTGTTCTGAGCCTACTTGGAGCCTTTAGCAGGCAAAGGAAGAGGGAAGGGAGGGAGAGGGACAGTGAGACAGAGAGGAGCAAAGGAGGGAGGGGAGAGGATTGCATTTAGTTTAGAATTTCCCAAACCAGGGGCCAGAGCTGTAATAGTGGGCAGCTGACCCAGGTTCAATGCCCAAATCGCATCTGGCTCCCAAACTCCCCCCATGGCACAGAGCAAGGAATAAGCCCTGAGCACCAGTAGATGTGGCCCAAAAGAAAAAACAAAGACGGGGCTGGAGCAATAGCACAGCGGGTAGGGCATTTGCCTTGCATGCGGCTGACCCGGGTTTGATTCCTAACATCCCATATGGTCCCACGAGCACCGCCAGGAGTAATTCCTGAGTGCAGAGCCAAGAGTAAAACACCCCTGTGCATCGCCGGGTGTGACCCAAAAAGGAAAAAACAACAACAAAGAATGTCCCAAAATGATTCAACTAGGAAACTCTTTCCAAGACCCCTTAGAAAGAACAGATGTGTCTGGGAGAGCCAGTACAGTGACTAGGCGCTGTCCTTGTACCTCGACAAGCCCCATTCGAATCCCTGGCACCACACAGGGTCCCCTGAGTACTAAGAGGGGTGTCACTCCTGAGCAAAAGCCAGCCAGAGCCACTGAGCACTGCCAGGGGAGATCTAAACTCCCCTCCCCAACCCCTCCAGCCACACCAAATTGTCGGTCAGGGCCAGGGATGTAGCCCAGGGGCAGAGGGCGGGTCCTGCATGCCGGATCCCACAGTCCCCAGAGCGCGGCTGGGAGCAACCCCCAAGCACAGAGTCAGACGGCCCCAAAGCAAGACAAAAGATCCAAGCGCAGCTCAAGGAACACAACTCGCCAACAGTGAGATGGAAGGCGGGGGCCAGGAGGGGCCCCCCACATACCCGCCCCCTCCTCCCACACCAACACGCTCGACGGAGCCCAGGTGGAAGTACCGGTTACTGAGGGAGACGTCACCGTGGAGCCCTGAGGGCCGATGGCAGAACTTGACCACGGGGCGGCGAGCGGAGGGCACAGTCTGGACGCGGTACACGCCGGGGACACAGCCCCGGAGGATGGAGCCCACCAGCTCCAGCATGGCGCCGCCCTCCGCCCTCTCCCCCTTCGGGGCCTTGCCCAGCTCCCCGTCCACCCCGTCCTCCTGCAGCGGGGAGGCTGGGGGCAGGGAATGGGGAGAGGCCAGGGTCTCCGACGCCAAGGCTGAGTCCGGGGTCCGGGGTGCCAGGGAGGACGGGGCCTCCAAGTCCAGGCCTTCGGAGTCTTGCGGAGAGGCTGGCGGCTGCGAGTCGGGAGGGGAAGCCGGGGTGCAGGTCAGGGCTTGAGGGTCCAGTGGGGATGCGAGGGCCGAGTCCAGGGAGGGAGAGTCCGGAGGCTTGGGGCCCGGCTGTGGAAGGAAACAGGCTGAGGGAGCATCGCTCCTTCCCGCCCCAAACGAAGCACCTTTCACCCACAGGATGCAGCGATTACTTCCTGCATATCGTCAGGTATTTTCATACATGCCAGGCTCTGGGTCACAGGCTTTGTATATATATGTAGAAACATCTGCTCCCCACACCATTTAAACTAAAATAACGGGGCTGGAGCGATAGCACAGCGGGTAGGGCCTTGCACGCGGCCGACCCGGGTTGGATTCCCAGCATCCCATATGGTCCCCTGATCACTGCCAGGGGTAATTCCTAAGTGAAGAGCCAGAAGTAACCCCTGTGCATCGCCACGTGTGACCCAAAAAGAGAGAAAAAAAAAAAAAAAGGTAAAATAACCTCTTAAGGTTGCAGGAGTAGCTCAAAAAGTGAGAGCACAAGCGTTGTATGTGAGATTCCAGGGTTAACCCCTGGCATGAACACATGATCACCAAGCGTGGCCCCAAAACCAATAAATAATACATCCCTTTCTGGAGGCAGGATATAGTTTTTTTGTGTGTATGTTGGGGACTGGGGGGGCCTCACACCTGCCAGTGCTCCAGGATCACTCCTGAAAGTGCTCAGGACTCAACCCAGGGCCAGCTGCATATAACAAAGTTCTCCCGCTCAGGAACTTTGTTCTTTACACACACAAAAATCACAAAATTGCTCTGAAACATACAGATTTTTGTTGGGGGGAAGGGCTCACACAGGTTGTGTTCAAGCTACTGACTACACCATTTTGAAATTTTATTTTTCACCCTTGATGATCGCCATCTGCTCACTTTCACCCTAACACTCCTCGGCGTTAACACTTTTCTCCCCTTACAACGCTTTGGGGTCGCACCCCGCCGTACAGGGGAGAAGGCTGGTGACTGGGAGCAGGGGGGAATCTGTTGAAACGGGACCCAGACCTGTCCCGCCTGCACAGGGGGGGCCAGTGGAACCCCCCCCCTGTATAGATGAGAAAACTGGGCCGAGAGGGACGGGCCGACGCCTCCCACCTGCCTCCCACCTCACTCACCTGCGGCTCTTCCAAGTCCCCCAGATCAAGGAAGAGGTCAAGGTCACAGCCATGGACGTCAAAGCTGTTTATGGAAGAGCCAAAAGGATGGACCACACAGCCTGAGTGGCGAGCAGAGGACAAAGGTCAAGAGACATGGCGGGAGTAGGGGTGCAAGACCAACGGGGCACACAGACAGAAGAGCCATGGAGGCGGCGGTGCGGCCGAGGGGGGCGCGGGAGGCGGGCGCGCAGAGGACGCCACTCACCGGGGAAGAACTCGGTGAAGACCTCCTGCATCAGGGCCACCACGAGGCTCCGCAGCTGCCGCTCGGCCTCCGACAGCTCCCTCAGCCCCACGAGCTTTCTCATCTGCGCGCCCACATCCGGGGCGTCAGCCAGCGCTTTCAGCAGCTGCTGGCTGTCGGGGGCGGCGCCTTTGGGGGACCTGGACGCAGGGCTCTGGAACTCTTTCTGCTCCCGCGGCCGGACTCGCAGGCGATGTCCAGCCAGGCTGTGCTGGGGCTGGGACAGGACGGCTTCCCGGGCAGCCAGGTCCCCCATCTCCACGATGGCAAACACGCCCTGCAGACCACACAGCGCGGGGACAAGGGCTTGGGAACCAGGAAAGGGAATCCAGGAAGCAGCGCGCATCTCAGAAACGGCGACCCGCCTCTCCCCTGCGATCTGCCTGCCGTTTCCAGAACAGGGCATCCGGGGAGAAGCAATCCTGCCCCTTCCTCCTGTGTTGTTGCTATACTTCTTTTGTTTCTTAGAACCATGTTCTGGCGATGCGTGGGGGTCAGTGCCCCCCCGTTCTGGGAGACCACATAGCGCTGAGGGCTGAGTCTGGGCTTCCATATACAAACCGTGTGCTCAGCCTGGCTCCTGTGTTTGTTATGGTGTTGGGGGGCCATCCTTACGGAGCTACTCCTGGCTGGGTGCTCAGGGACCAATCCTAAGTGCAGGAGAAGGGGCGCAAGGGCTCCAGAATGCAAAGCTGGCACTCGCCCCTGCACCCCCCACTGTGCCCCCTGCATTCCATGAAGATCTCGCAGGATTCTCCTCCTGACCCTCTCCCAAACATGAGACTCTTGAACAACTGCCTTGAAAAAAATCTTTTTACCTATTTCACTGTCCCCTACTCTTGTCAACGATGTGACTTCACCGTCACTGCGTGTACTAGGACCCATACTCTCATTTATCCTGCTTGAATTGATCCTCTTAATACCAAAAACGCTTGTTACACCAGGGGAAGGAACAACAGCACTGAGGAGGGACACTTGCCTTGCATGTGGCAGACCTGGGTTCAATCCCCAGCACCCCATGTGGCGCCCTTAGCCAACCAGGTGTCACCCCCGGGCACAGAGCCACGGGTAAGTCCTGGGCATCACTGGATATGCCCCCAAACACACACTCAAAAAAAACCCAAGAAGAATCAGAAGTCCTGAGTACCGCCAGGTATGGCCCCCAAAGAAAAGGAACCCACTTCTCTTCCTAGCCTACCCAGAGGATAGCATGTTCTGAGGAGAGTTAACATGACACACTGGCAGGTGGCTGATCACACAGTCTTCTGAAGAATTGGGACAGCTCCCCAGATGGTACAAGACTTAACAGCACCCACTCCCCTAATTACTCTTTGTTGTCGTTACTCTGCTGGGGGCTGGCGGGGAGGGCACTCCGGTGGCTACCCCTGCTGTGGCCCACAGGTGCCAGGACTGAATCCAGACCCTCACCCCAGCAAGGACCATGTTCTGCCACTTGAGTCCTACCCCCAGGCCCCGGGATTCCTCCTTCCTTCCAGTGCCCAGCTTGTCAGGCTGCGAGCTGAGGGCAGACACCCGTGCCACCTGTTTGGCTCAGGTCACCTGGCTGCACGCTGCAGACACGCCATGCTGCAAGCGTGTGACCGTCTGCGTGCGGCAAGCCTGCAGGCACCGTTTGCCCAAAAGCATGTGCTCCTTTGTGCCACATTACTCAAAATAAAGTTCCTCTTCTCTTCCTCCCCTCCACGCTGGATCCGGAGACCCAGGTCTCGTGCAAGCGAAACATTAGTGCTCCTGCTGAGCGCGCCTGGCACTGCGCTGTGTCCTAGTGTCTCGCTACTGCACCTGTAACCGTAACTGCCACTCCAGGCATTTTATGTGGCGTCTTCTACTGCCATGCACTCACTTCAGCTGACCCCACGATACCTCTGAGACGCGCCTGGACACGGGAGGTCATACACATTTGGCAAAGAGAATAAGGGACTAAATATCTAAGTCCCCAACAACCCCACTCTGAAAAATGATAAAATCCACATAGCGGTGGAAGGGCCAGAGAACTGGCACACGGGTTCCGGTGCATGCCTTGCTGACAGCCAACCTGTTTGATCCCTGACGCCGCATATGGGCTCCCAAGCACCATCCAGAATCCCTGAGCACAGAATGAGGAGTACCCGAGTATCAGCAAGTGTGACCCAGACCCTCCCCCCACTCCACCCCCCAAAAAATTGAGACTAGAGAAACAGTACAGTAGTCAGGGCATTTGCCTTGCCCACAGCTGACCCGGATCCCAAACACAGTCCTCCCAGTACCACCAGGAGTGATCCCTGAGTGTAGAGCCGGGAGTAAGACCTGCACACCACCACGTGACCCCAGAATAACAAGAAAATCAATGTTTCGGGCTGAAGCGACAGTACAGCAGGTAGGGTGCTTGTGTGCATGTGGCCAGTCTGGGTCCATTCCCCATCATCCCACAAGATCCCCGAGTCTCATGGGAGTGACCCCGAGTGCAGAGTCAGAAGGAAGCCCTGAGCACCAAAACAAAACTGCAAAAGTACCCAAGCACGGGTGCAAGGGCCGGTGAGCCTCTCCACGCTAGACCAGCCCGCACACCAGGGTGCTCGCCAAGGACGAGCACACGGGAGCCAGCTGACACCGAGCCCCAGGCCCTCCCTCCTGCTCTTCCTGGTGGGCAACACGCCCAACTCCTTCACCCCGGGGCCACTCACTCTACCTTGTCTTTGTCCATGACAACGCTGGCCACGGGTCCGAAGGCCTGGAAGTACTGAGAGAGCTGAGCAGAATCCACATCCCGGGGGAAACCGCTGACAAACACACTTCGAAGTCCCTGGGCCTTGCGGGCAGCTCGTAACTCTACCAGGTGCCGGTGCTTCCGGCCTCCCAAATGGGCATCTAAACTGGGTCCTGCAAAGACAAATGTGACACAAAACACGTCTCCATCATTCTTCAGCAGACCTCACACCAGACTGGGCTCTGGGCCAGAAATGCTCTGCAGGGGCTGGAGCGACAGCACAGTGGGTAGGGACCTTGCTCGATTCCCAGCATCCCATATGGTCCCCTGAGCACCGCCAGGAGTAATTCCTGAGTGCAGAGCCAGGAGTAACCCCTGTGCAGTGCCGGGTGTGACCCAAAAAGCCAAAAAATAATAAAAAAAGAAACACACAAACACAAATGCTCTGCAAAAGTCAGCAAAATGGACTGAGCATGATTTAGAGGCAGGAGGCCCAGGTTTAATCCCACTGTCCCCCAAATCCCTCTGGGGAGTCATCCCTGAGAGTCAAGCACAAGGGGACCCTGAGCACGGAGGGGTATGCCCCTCCATGCACCACCAACAATATAAACCACCCAAAAAAGGAGTAAAAAGGAAAAGAAATTGCAAAGGTCAGATATGAAATCACTGATCCAATCTCAGTTGTTGGGGCCAGGAGGACCCAGGTTAAATCCCCAGTATCTCATAGGGTCCCCCAACACTACCAGGAGTAATTCCTGAGGGGGGACAGGACCCTCAGCTGTCAAGGCAAAAGTTCCTTAACCTCACTGTGCATCAGTTTCTCCCGGTAAATAGAAATAGCAACTATGACATATTACATAGCATTCCTTCGGAAGGGGGAGAAATACTGCAAAGTGTAAGGTGCTTGCCTTGCACCAGGGGACCTGGGCTCGATCCCCAGCATCCCATAAACTAGGCCCCCAGAGCACTGCCAGTGGTCAAGTCTGATGGTAAAAGCAGGGAAAGGGTCTGTTGTTGTTATCCCTGACATGTATATGTGCCGTCAAGACTGAGGTTTCTGAGGTTTCTGATCTGCCCTATACCTCAAAGTCCTCTACTAGTCTTCATAGTCCTCGACTTTCTAGTCTGCCCTTTCCCCTTACAGCAGTTATGTAGGAATCATGAAGGGTGGGGGGACACAGAGGTGGGGCTGAACATTGTCATAACAGCAAACAGAGGTAAAGCCACTCCTTCAGGGGAAGTTCTAGATTACCTCAAGGACAAGATCTCATCTGAGGGCTCGAACTCCAGGTTACTAGGAGATCCGCTGAAGAGCGGAATTCCATCCAGGGTGTATTGCTTTCTCCTTCCCTCAGCTAGTAATCCATTTGAACAATCAGTGAATTTACTCCTTATAGTATTTCTAGTCATTTTGTATGAACACACTAAGAGATATATTAAGCTTAGAGCTTGGCTCTTCCTGGGGACATACTGCTATATATCCCAGACCATAGTCCTTAAGCCAGGTCAGTCTTTCCCAACCCCAGCAGGGTCCTTATTCAGTTACTTCTTTTTGGGTCATGATAGAGTTTATCCCATGACCGTGCTCTTAACTTACTATACCTACAGTGCTTAGCTTGTTCCCGTCCATGCCAGGGTAGCTTACCGCTTGTCCTGGGTTCATCTAGTCCCTTCGTCAGGACCCTGCTTTTGGAGTGCTAGGAACTAAGGGCGGGCTGAAGCAATAGCACAGCGGGTAGGGCGTTTGCCTTGCACGCGGCCAACCCAGGTTCGATTCTTGTGTCCCTCTCAGAGAGCCCGGCAAGTTACCAAGAGTATCTCGCCCACACGGCAGAATCTGGCAAGCTACCTGTGACGTATTAGATATGCCAAAAACAGTAACAACAAGTTCACAATGGAGATATTACTGGTACCCGCTTGGGCAAATAGATGAGCAACGGGATGACAGTGACAGGAACTAAGGGCAACTGAGGGTTAAGTCAAGTAAATATGGATGCTCAGGAGTAAATATTATTTTGGAATCAATTAACTCCCATGTTACAAAGCATAGCATGAACTATCTTCCTGTGTCTATACAGAAGAGAACATTGCTAAACCATGCAAGTGACATAAAGGACAGAGAAAAGCAACATAGGATTATTAGTGCCTGATGGAACTGGGGAACACTGTGGTGGGAGTAACTCAATAAACCTACGCTCCCTGCGCAAAAAAGAAAGCCCACGCCC
The DNA here is from genome assembly GCA_030324115.1 of Sorex maritimensis. NCBI lineage: Eukaryota > Metazoa > Chordata > Mammalia > Eulipotyphla > Soricidae > Sorex > Sorex maritimensis. Next base: position 28,036 of record JASTTN010012555.1, read on the forward strand.
AACTGTCAGAAAGGGGGCTTAAGGGGTCAGAGACGGCCGTTAGCCTTGCACTGCCTGGAATCCCAAACAGTCCCCAAGCACCCCTGGGAGCAACTCCTGAGTGTAGAGCCAGGGGTAACCCTGAGCATCACCAGGGCGGCCCAAACCCCTGAGCA
>JASTTN010012555.1:40253-53197 GCA_030324115.1 Sorex maritimensis
CGCAGCCGGCACCGCCGCCGCCTCAGCCGTCGCGGCGCATCCCGGCCCGCACGCTCGGGACGCTGAGGCCGGCGCCGGCCCGGAGCCAGGCCCCGGCGCCCCCCACGGCCGCGCCGAGCACCCCCCGCCGCACTCGCCGACGCCGGGCTTCGCCGCCTTCCGGAACCCCCTTCGGCCGCCCCGGAGAACAAGGCCCCGCGCTCGGCTCGGCTCGGCGAGTGAGACCCCGGCGGCTCGGCTCCTTCCGGAAGACGCTCGGCTCCTTCCGCCCGCCGCGGCCCGGCGCTCGGCTATTTCCGTCAGCGCTCGGCCCCTCCCCGGAGGGCGGGAGCGGCGCGGGGCGGGGAGTTAACCCTCGAGTGGCCGGAGCCCCGCAGATGCGCGGGAAGGGCGGGCGTCCGAGCGCTCCGCCGCCGCTTCCTGGGCCGGCGGCGCTGCCGCTCGTCCGCGTCAACGCTCCCGTCCCCTTCCCGCAACTCCCCTTTTCCCAGCTCCTCACGCCCCGGGTAGGCCCCCCGCCGAGCGCGCCGCTACAAAGCACTGGGAGGCGTCTCTGCTTTGGCTTTATTGCCCCTCGGGGCTGGCAGCAGGAGTCAAGGCCCGGGACCCGGCCGCCCGGCTCAGCCCGCGGGTCTGTACAGTGTGTGCTGGGGTGCCCGCCCCCTCCAGGGGAATGCGCGATCAGGAATGTCTCGAAGTCGGGGAAAGGAGTCCCAGGGGCCGGCCGGTGCGCCCCGCCCGTCGGGCCGCGCGGTCAGACGTCCAGCGAGGAGGCGGGGGACAGGGACGGGGTTCGAGAGGGCGTGGTGGGCGGCGGCCCCGCGCCGCCGGCGCCCAGCACTCGCCACTGGAAGATGCTGGCGTCCTTGCCGCCCAGCGAGACGAGGTGCGAGTCGTCGTGCGTGAAGCGGACGCTGGTCACGTGGCTGCCGTGGCCCCCGTACACGAGGCTCGGTGCCTGGGGGGGAGGCAGGGGGGAGTGGCGGCACCCGCCCCGCCCGGCCCGGCCCGGCCCGGCCCGCCCGGCCCCGGGACGCCCTGCGCGGCTCACCTTGGCGCGCGCGCAGGGGTACTGGAAGAGATGCACCTTGCAGAAGTCGTCGGCCACGGCCACCACGCGCTCGTTGTGCGAGCGGCACAGGGAGTTGATGTCGGTGCCGTCCGAGCCATCAGGCCACACGCCTAGCACAGCGGCTGGCCTCAGCCCCGCCTCCTGCCCTCCGCCGGCCGCCGCCCACCCCTGGACCCAGGGCTGCCCCCCCCCACCCCGCACTCCCGCGCAGGGGCGCCCCCCGCGGCTCACCGTACACGTGGAAGCCCAGCACGCAGGTGTAGGTGGCCCACTCCCGGTCGCGGCTCTCATAGCGATTGCGCAGCAGCCTGCAGCCGCCCGTCACATCCCCTGGAGAGAGGGGGCCCACCCACCCGTCAGAAGATGCCCGAAGGTCAAGTTGGGGAAAACGGTGTCAAGTTGGGGAAAACGGTTTCAGGCCGTGGCACAGATCAGGGCAAAGCCAGGGCAAACCCCTGACTCTCCCCTGGAGTTTCCTGAAGTCCTAACAGCTCCCTAAATTACCAACCCACCTGCCCTAAGAAGCTCAACCAAATCCTTTCAGGGGCCTTTTCAAGTCCTCATGGTTATATTTAAAAAATGTGGATTTGGAGGCGAGAGCAACAGTGCAGGGGTTAATATACTTGCCAGAGCCAAGATGCGGCCCTTCCCCGCCCTCCCCCCCAGCAATTGCACAATGTTCTCCTGTGTGTATGATTTTAATGCCAGTGCAGCCCCTCCTCCTAAAGGCCCCTCCCACCTGGAAACATCCCCCCCCCACACACACAAAGCAAAGCCTTTCCCCAGGGCCACTCACAGTAAAGGATCTCATAGTCCCCGGAGTTGGACATGATGTAGTTCCCATCCTTGGACCAGTCAAGGTGAGTGATGAAGCTGGAGTGACCCTGGGGGAGAGGGCCAAGAGACTTAAAAGAAGGTGGCTGTCACTTCCCACCAGGTACCGCTCTCCGACCGCCACCCTCCCTCCCCACACTTGCCCTGCTCAGGCCACACACACACACACACACACACACACACACACACACTCGCCCAGCTTCCTCACCACACAGCGGCCAAAGCGGCTGGACTTGGCCCCGTCGCTGGAAACACTATAGATGTAGATCATGTTGTCGTGGGAACCGATGGCCAGGTACAGCCCATCTGCAAGGAGAGCCACTCAGACAGGGGAGAGTCAGGGATGGGCCAGGGCCCAGACGGGGGCCAGGGGTGGGAGGGGGGTGCCCACCTGGGCTGTACCGGACCACTGAGAGCTGCTCATTGCCATCCGTGATGTCGGACACGATCTCTCTGGTCTCCGTGTCTAACACCAGCCACCTGCAGGGAGGTGGGGCCAGGAGTGGGTGAGGGACCCTTCCCGGACAGGTGGGGGAAATTGGACCCCCCCCCCCACCTCAGAGTCACACACGTAAAGGCTGTGGCCTAGACAGCCGGGACGCCTGGGGACTGAGGGCGGAGAAAAGTCAGGGGCGTCAGCTGCTGCCTGAGAAACGGGCCAGCCACAGGGCCCGCTGGAATCTGCAAGCCAACCACTTCCTGGCTCGGGTCTTCCCCGCTGTCCCTCCCGTCCACCGCTTCTCCATCCTCCAGGAGGGAGGGGCCGGCACGGGAGACCAGCAGCGAGCCAGCTCAGGGAGACACACCAGAAACTGAAAAGATGACCTGGGGCTCTTGATAACACCCCCCATGCCATATGACCAGAAACGCTTTCTACCTGGCGCTTTGCCCCTGCAGAGCCCGGGTCCCCGCTCACCTCCCCGTGCTCAGTCCTACGGCCACCACGGCCCCACTGGGGTGGAAGTCAGCGCAGAGCCCAGTCTCCTGGCAGGGGAGAAGTGGATTCAGGAAGCTGCCTTTCCAGCAAGCCGGACACCCTGTCATCTTCCCGCCCAGCCACAGGGAGGGCGGCAGGGGTGGGGTCCTCGCTGCCTAAGGGACCCCACCCCTGTCCTCCCCAAAGTATCTCGCCTTGGGCCCAGGTCCCCAGGCGGGGCGGAGCCACTGCCGGATGGGGGGGGAGGTGTGGGGCGTGGGCAGCGCTCCTAGGGCACCAGGGAATGAATAGTCTGTTCACCAGCTAGAACAGAGCCACACAGACCGGCCGCTCCCGGGGCGCAGAAGGAAAGGGGATGTGGGGAGGGGTGCTGGCCACAGGAGGCGGGGGGGGGGGGGGGGGGGGCGTGGCGGCCCTGGACACGTAGACACAGGCTGTACCTTGAGGTCGATGCTCCAGGCCAGCGCGTGGCCCTCCCCGTCCCACAGGCAGAGCTGCCGGTCGTGGCCGCAGGTGAGAAAACAGTTCCGGAAGGGGTGTGTGCACAGCCCCCACAGCTCGTCTGTGTGGCCCTGCGACAGAACAGGGGGTCCCCTCTGTCCCTCCCGACAGCTCTTCCCTGCCTCCTCCCCCACCCCCTGCGCCCCCGTACCTGGATGACAGGGGAGAAGCCCTGGGCCAGGTCCCCCCTGAGTAATGCGTTCTTGGTGGTCCCCACCAGCAGCTCCGAGCCGAGCCCCTCGGCAATGGCCCGCACGGCCCCAAAGTGTTCAGGAATCTGGAGGCGGTGGCAGAGGTCCGCTCAGGGGCCGAGTCCTCCTCCCCCTCCTCTCCACCCCTGCCACCTCGCCCAGCCCTCACCTCAGCCTCTTGGAGAGCCACCAAGCTGGGCCCCGGCTGGGAGGGTCCCCACTGGACCAGCCGACGGTCCCGCCCGCCACCACTCAGCACCGTCCCGTCCCGCCGGAGACACAGGGCAAAGATGGAACCTTCGTGCGCATGTGCCTGGGCCACGATCCCGTAGGTCTCTGTCGGCAAAGTCCCGAGTAAGGTCTTGGGGTGCAGGGCAGGGGGAAATGGAAGCAGCTTTGGCTCTCGTGACCACAGCTCCCAGACACTGAGTGCCCCCTCAAAAGCGTCCCTGATCCTTAGTAAAATCCTCCCCATTTTACAGATAACGGAGACTCAAAGAACGGAGGAAACTTGCAACAGACCAGAAAATAGGGCCACAACTGATATTTGAGGGCAGATGCCAAAACTCAGCCCCTTCCTCACCGCCTTGCTGCCCCCCCTTCCCTTCTAGACTGCCCCCCTACCCCACCCCATCATGGGGCCCCAGCAGGACCTACAAAGGACCCTGGTACAAGGCTGGGGAGTCCTCTCCTGGGTTCCCACAAACCCTCCGAGGTATGCGACTTCTCCACGCTAAGCCCAGTGGCGTACCTTTGGCCCCCCCTCGGCCTGGAGTCCGGGTGTCTGAAGGGCTCCGTCCCCAGGTGAGAATGTTCCCCTCTGAGTCCCCAGTGAGAATGCTTCCGTCCGGGAGGAACACAAAGCAAGGGATAAACTTGGGCTTCTTGTATTTCTAAGGGAGAGGTGGGTCGAGCAGAGGTCAAAGGGAAGGGCAATGGTTCGTAGCAGGGGACAGGTCTGGGGGTGAAGGCTGAAAGGGCTGGAGCACAGGCTTTGTATGCAAGAGTCCCTGGACCCATCCCCAGCTCCAGGTGGTCCCTGAAGCACCAACACAAATAAATGACCCCCGAGTACTGAGCTGGAGGTAGTTGCTGAGCATCTCGGGGTATGGTTTCCCCGAAAACAAAGGTCGGGGAGAGAGTTCAGTGGAGTGGAGTGCAAGCTTTGCGTGCAGATTTTTTTGGAGTTGTTGTTGTTGTTGTTGTATTGTCTGTTTTTGACAAACACCACACCCAGTGATGCTCAGGGCCTACTCCTGGCTCTGCACTCAGGAACTGCTCCTGGCGGTGCTCAGGGGACTGGATGGGACTCCGTGGACTGAACACAGATTGGCCACGTGCAAGGCAAGTGCCCACCCACTGCACTATCTAGCCTCAATGCATGCAGGCATTTTGGGGTTTGGTTTTTTCCCCCTTTTTGGGGGGTGAGGGCAGGGGTGGGAGGGGGGACAGCACACCCAGCAACACCCAGCAACGCTCAAGGGTTACTCCTGGCTCTGCAGTCAGAAATAACGCTGGCAGTGCTCGGGGGATCATATGGGATGCCAGGGATCGAACCCGGGTGGGCCGCATGCAAGGCAAACGCCCTCCCCACTGCACTATCGCTCTGCCCCCTCATCACATGCAGGTTTGATCCACCCTAGCACTGCACGGTCTCCTGAGTTCTGCTGCAGAATGACCCCCCCCAAGTACTGAGCCGTGGTGATCCCCAAGCACCACTGGGTGTGACCCCAAAACAAAACATAAAAAGGACAGTGGTGAGGGTGGTGTGGGGCGGGTGTAGGTGCCTGAGTCCAAACACCAAGGCTCCCGCCCCGCCCCCCCACCTGCCCTCGCCCACCCACACCTCACCCCAAAGACACCCTGTTTCCGGGTGAGAGTCCCGTTGCCGGGAACCCCCGCGCCACAGCTCCAGTTCCAGAAGTGCACGTGGGACTTGCCACTGGTGACGATGCAGCTGCTGTCCCGGGGGTTGAAGCCAACAGCCAGGACTGAGTCGTTTGTGCTCTGCGGCAGGGAAAGGAGAGTGAGTCCTCCGCCAGCCTCCGAGCGCCCCGGCGTGACCCACCCGAGTCTCCGGCTGCAGGAGTCGGGAAGCCTCGAACGAACAACCCTTCCGGACCCCGGGGTCGAAGATCACAGGTCCCGGTTACCCCACAGCCCCTACTTCACAGCTGGCCCCGCCCGGACGCCCGGCCAGGAAGGGAGTCGGCGGGCGCAAGGCTGTCCCCAGCGTCTACTCTCTGCAAGCCCCAGGACCCTCACCTTGATCTCGGCCAGCTTCGTGCCCCGGCCACAGTCCCACACGGATAGCATGTGCTCGTTGGAGTCATCCACCACGCAGAGAAAAGCACCCTGATCCTGCAGGGGGGGAGGGGGCACAGCGAGGGGCTGAGCGAGCCTGGGCCGTCGGGGGGCTCGTGATCAGGGGCTCAGAGAACAGGTTGAGTGAACCTGTGTCTCTTTCTCAGGAGCCCTAGCAGGAAGGAATTCCGGAAAGGAGCACCCGGGAGAATCCCTTGGTGGAAATGCAAGGAATGGGGGGAGGGCCCCCCCGCCAGCAAAGAGGGGTGACGGGTGTCTCCGAGTTCTCACCGCGACCGAGAAGGCCAGGGCCCCCACGCCCCGCTCGAAGGCGCCCAGCCCGATCTCCTGCAGCTTCAGCAGCGTCTCGGAATCCCACACGTGCACCACGGGCTGCAGCGGCTGGAGGAGGAGAAGCGTCTCGGGGTGGAGGAACGCTGGGGGGCCAGTGGGTCCGCTCTGCCCGGGGCCGCGCCTGGCTGGGCCTTACCTTTCCGTCCTTGTCCACTCCGGCCGTCTGTCCCGAGGCTACGCGAACGCCATCGGGGTGCACAGCCAGGCTACGGGGAAGAAGCCACTCTCAAGGAGGACACTGGGCACCCCCACCGCCCAGGTGCCACCTCCCTCCAGTGGCACACAAAGCTCAGCAGGGAAGGGAATGTCGTGGGGGGGGAGGGGGACCCACCGCCTCCTGCCAGTGCTGCCCCCTCACCAGCGAACACAGTCCGTGTGGCCCCGGTAGTGTCTCTGGCCCCCGCCTCCAGGACCCCCGGGGCCTCCCCCGGGCCGGTACAGCACCACTACGCAGGCGATGAAATAGACCACCTCTCCGGAGCGCAGCACGAAGAGGTTGGAACGGGAGTCGCGCCCCCGGTAGCCATAACTGGAGTTGGGGGTCGGGTCAAGGAAAGGGCGACGCGGAGGGTCACATGGGGAAAGGGGAGGGGGCAGCAGAGGATGGGTGAGTGGGGAGGGGGCTCCCTGTCCCTGCATACTCAGGAGTGGACCATCACAGGGGCGGGGGGATGGGAAGGTAAGACGGGGCACCGGGCCCGGGGGTGGGGGGTGGATACACCCAGTCCAAGCTGAGGGTCTCCGGCGGGGGGCCGCTGGGCAGCTCCTCGAGGCTGCGGATGCCAGACGGGATATACATGGTAATGGGGCGGCCGCGAAGGAACATCTTTACAGAGATGCCTTCTGCAGAGAGAAGGGGGGGGCGTCAACCCCCACCCTGCAGCCTCCCCTCGATGAAGCCAGAGCAGCGACTCTACCCACCAGGCTTCCCAGCCCTTCCCAAACAGCTCCTGGCTCTGGCTCCCTTCTGACTCCTCCGCGCCCCTCCCCCCATCCCCATTGCTCCCTCTACATACCCAAGTTGTAATTGCTCCTCCGAGACCCAGGACCCCCGGGGCTGGAGATGGGGTCTTTCCCTCCACGGCTGTCAGGAAGAGAGAAAGCAAAAAAAAAAAAAAGAAGAAGAAGCACGGGCGTTGAGGGGTGGGGGTCAGGCCCTACAACCACACTGGGGTAACAAGAAAGATAACTCCAGAGACCTGGGCCAACCCTGAGGCTTCTAGTTTGCACGGCGAGGTCCAGGGGGACTTGCCTCTCCATTTAAGAGATGAGAAGACTGAGGCCGAAGGGACCCAAGTCACAGTCCAAGGTCAGAAAGCGCGTAAGAGGTAGCACAGGTGAAGAGCAAAGAGCGGAACTTTCTCCAGATCACCAGGCCGGGGACTCTGCCTTTTCCCCACTTATGCGGAAGGTGCACTAGCCCTGCCCTGCCGGGCGCGGGGAGGCCAGCCAGGAGGCCCGGGACCCTCAGAGGAAATGCACTGGTGGGCTGCAGGCCACCTCTGTGCAGAGTCTCACGGAGCGGCCAGGGGAGGGGCGGGAAGGGCACCGGCCAGCTGCCCACTGAGCTCCCCAGACTCTCTGGATGGGGTGCAGAATGGAAACTCTAAAGCCAGCCCCTATGGAAGGGCGGGGGGACCCTTGGAAGACCTGCTGCAGTGCGCAGGAAGGGACATGGCAACGGGGACAAGCTGCACTGGAGTCCTGGCTTCCGCTGTGCGCCCCAGTGCAGTGACTTGCCCTCTCTGAGCCTGCTGCCTCACCTGGCCAATGCACCGCCCAAGACCTCCTAACCCCAGGGGGGTGTGGTGGGCATGGAGTGAGCTGGAGGCGCTCGAGGACCAGGTGGACCCACACAGGCTGCATCCCAAGAAGGCTTGTCCCTCTCTCCCTGCTGGGCAGTGCGGTCCGTCGCCCCACCCCGCCCAGGGGAGTGAGGTGAGGGGCGGGACAGGTGGGGGGCGCCCTGCACACCTCTCAGTGCTCCCCGACCTCAGCAGCAGGTTGGCCGAGGAAGCCGCCTTCCGGGAGAGTTTCTGGCGGGGCCGCTCTGAGGGAGTCGAGGAGGAAGAGGAGGAATTTTTCCAGGGCCTGGGGGAGCACAGCGGGTGAGAGAGCGTCCTGGGACCCTGAGCCCCCTCTCGCGCCCTGCCCACCTCTGCCGCGGGGGGGGGGGGGGGAGGCACTCACGCATCCGCTCGCTGCGGGGGCTGTGCCAGCCGCAGGGTCCCGGGCGGCCCCGGGGAGCCAGTGCCGCTGCTGCTGCTGCCCCCTCCTTCGGACTGGGCCCCACTGGGCTCCTCGCCGCCCCCCTGGGGGCCGGGGGGGCCGTTGCTCAGGCCAGGGGTGCCCGGGGCCGGCTCGGCGGCGTCCAGCTCCGTCTGGGTGCCTCGGCTCACCAAAAAGGGGGTGCGCGGTGCGGGCAGCCCTGGGGGTGCCGCGGGGCTGCGGGAGAGACGGCGAGTCACGGGCCGGCCGCGACGGCCCCCCGGGAAGGAAGCGGAAGAGGGGTGTGACCGGCCTACCTGGGGGCGCCCTGCGGGGAGGAGAGGGGCGCCTGCAGCCGCAGCTGGCGCAGCGCCTCTGCCAGGGCGGCCTTCACCAGCTCCATCTCCTCCTCCTGCACGCGCAGCCGCCGGCTCAGGGACTGCAGCGCCTCGGGGGCCGGGGCCTCACCTGGGCACGGGCAGAAAGCGGGCGCGGGGTCCACACACACCCCAAAGGGCAGTGCATGCGTCCCGCGGGGCCGGCCGCCCCTGCAGGGGCCGGTGTGTGTGTGGGGGGGCACCCCGAGGTGCTGCCCGGCCTCCGCTGCCTAAAGGGAACGTGGGAACCGCGGGCGGAGGCGGCGAGCGAGGGGCCCCAGCACGAGGCTGAGAGTGACAGGCCGTCGGACGGGGCGCCCGGGTTCCAGGGAGGCTCGGAAGGGGAAAGAAAAAGGGGAAAATAGCTCCGCGGAGCCGGGCGCAGAGGCCCGGAATAGCATTGGGGCTGGGAATTGCCGGGGGTCCCGTGGCGGCGTGGGGGCGTCCGGAATGACAGCGGGAGGCCGCCGGGAACTAAGGGGGCGACGTGGGCGGGAGCAGCGGGGGATGCTCGGCGCGCCCGGGCCCGCGGAGCGCGCGGGGACACGTCCAGGCGGCCGTCGGGCGCTCGGGGAAGGGGCAGCCGCCCGCCCCGCCCCGTACTCACCGGGCCCCCCGGCCCCTTCCATCCGGCCCGCGGCTTGCTCGGAGGCGTCTAAGCCGCGGGGGCCATGGCCCGGGAGAGGGGAAGGGGAAGCACCCCGGGGCGCGCGCGCGCGGGGGCCCGGCCGCCTCCGGGGGGCGCTGTCGGGCGCGGGGACGGGGCCCGGAGGGGGCGCTGTGCGGTGGCCGCCGCCGTCTCCGGGGCCCGCCGGGGCCGCCGAGTCTCCCGGGGCCGCGCTGGGCTCCCGGGAGCGGGGGTGGCGGGGCCGTCCGGGGCCCCAGCGCCGCTGCACAAACAGGCGCCGGACGCGGAGCCGCCAGGAAGCGCGGGAGGGGGGGCGGGCCGAGGGGGGGGCCGGGCCGCCTGGTAACCCCTCCCTGTCCGGGGCCCGCCGCTCGCCCGGGGCGGGGCCGCCGCTGACCCCCCCCCCACCCGGCCCCCTCCCGGGCCCACCGCGGTCCCCGCCCCGGGGCGCCCCGGAACGTCCCCGGGGAGCGAGCGAGCCGGGCTCCCAGCGCCCCGGCCCCCGACCCCTCGGAGCGGAGCCGAGCGGCCCGCCCCGCCGCCGGCGCGAGGGGACCGGGGCGGGGTCAGCACCTGGGCCCGCGGCCCGGGGGCGGCGCTTTCCCGGAGGGGCAAGGCCGAGGCCGCGCGCGCTGGAGCCGGCTAAGCCTGGGGGTGGGAGAACGCCCGGGGTATTGGGGTCACGGTGGCATTAGCCCAGCGCAAGCCGGGCCGGGCTGACTCAGCGCGCGGCCCCGGCCCTGTGGCCACTGCCCGCCCGTGGGGACAGAGATGGGAGATGGCGCGGGTGCTGGCCCTGGTGCTGCCCGTCCAGCGCCGCATCCGTCTGGCGCAGGGCCTCTGGCTCCTCTCCTGGGTGTTGGCGCTGGCCGGAGGCCTCACCGTCCTCTGCAGCGGGCACCTCCTGGTCCAGATCTGTCACCTTGGCTCTTTCTTGGCTCCCACCTGCCCCTTCCATGCCCTGCCAAAGGTGGCCCTGGCAGCCGGGGCAGTGGCTCTGGGCACGGGGCTGGCAGGAGCAGGAGCCAGCCGCGCCAGCCTGGATGCCGCTCAGTACCGTTCCTGGAGAGGGGTCCTGGGTCCACTGCTGGTGGCCAGCGCGGCCGGCGGTGGAGGACTCTTGTTGGTCAGCTTGGTGCTAGCCCTGGCTCTGCCAGCGAGTCTGGACTCGGGGCTGGAGGAGGGCCTGGGCGCCGCCTTGGCACACTACAAGGACACAGAGGTGCCCGGGCACTGCCACGCCAAACGGCTCTTGGATGAGCTGCAGCTGCAAAACCAGTGTTGCGGGCGCCACGGGTACAAGGACTGGTTTGGGGTCCAGTGGGTCAGCAGCCGATACCTGGATCCCAATGACCCGGACGTGGTTGAGTGAGTGATTGGTTCCTTCACCCCCTCGGCTTCCTCCCTTGAGCCCCCCCTCCCTCGCCCCCGACGGCGGCAGCAGAAGGCGCCTGCAGGCCTTGAGGCTGGTGATGCTCTGCCCTTTCCTAGCGGTGACCCAGGCGGTCCACACTGCTCCGGACAGGCCCTTGTTTCCTCTCTTGGAGAGCGGAGGTAATTGGAGCCGCGGTGCAGTGAAGACAAACGAACCGCGTGCCCGTCAGCCAAGGTCTTAGCTGTCTTCCCAGCCCCGGCCCGCCCCTCCCCCCGCCCCCCTGCAGCCTGGCCCTGGGCTCCTGGCTCCAGACCTCACACCTCTACTTCTCTCCCCTGCAGCCGGATCCTGAGTAACGTGGACGGCCTGTACCTCACGGACGGGGTCCCTTTCTCCTGCTGCAACCCCCACTCACCGCGGCCTTGCCTGCAAAGCCGGCTCTCAGACCCCCAGGCCCACCCCCTCTTGGATGCGGAACCACTCAGCCTAAACCTCTGGGCCCACGGCTGCCATGGGGTTCTGCTGGGGCGTCTGCAGGGGCTGGCGAGCACACTGGGCAGCGTGCTGGCCGCCACCTGCCTACTGCACGTGAGTCAGCACGACACCCGAGGCCTCCCTCCATGCCCCCCCCCCCCCCCCCCCCCCCCCCCCGGGCGTCTCTGGGACTGCCCCCGCCCCGCCCCCACCGCCTTTCTCTTGCTTCCCTCTCACCCCCACCCCCCCGCAGGTTCTGGTGCTCCTGGGCCTGCGGTACCTGCAGACAGCCCTGGAGGGGCTTGGAGGCATCATCGAAGGAGAGGGGGAGACCCAGGGCTACCTCTTCTCAGCGGGGCTGAGAGACACGCTCAAGGCTGTGTGGGTGCACGCAGGGGGTGGCCGCAGGCCCGCCCCTGAAGAGACCCCCCCACAGGAGCCTCCTGAGGATGGTTCACCCGAAGAATAGCTGGGGCTGGAGGCCGCTTGGCTCACTCGGGGCCGACCCGGGTTCAATGCCCGAGCCCCTCCAGGGCGGATCCCTGAGTGCAGAGCCGCAAGCAAGGCCTGAGCCCTGCAGGGTGTGGCCCCAAACCAAACCCACCCCACCCCCCAGAAAAAACATCTGAGGTCTAGTGACCTGGCAGGAGGGGGGAGGGGCGGGAGCTGGGAACCTCACCACTCTGGGTATAGTTTGGGGGGCCACACCCAGCGGTGCTGATGGGCATTGGGGTCTGTCACATACACGTGACGAACCCACTGAGACCCCGAGGGCCTAGCCTCACAATTTCTTTTTTTTTTTTCTTTTTGGGTCACACCTGGTGATGCTCGGGGTTACTCCTGGCTCTGCCCGCAGGAATCACTCCTGGCGGTGCTCGGGGGACCCTCTGGGGTGCTGGGAATCAAACCCGGGTGGGCCTCATACAAGGCTGTCACTCCAGCTCTGCCTCACAACTTCTTCCTGAGGCCCCCAACGGGGGCACCTCGGGATTCAAGGGGTTACAGCAAGTGTGAGCTCCGGGGTCTGGCTGCGGCTCCCCCTGGCACCGACTCAATAAAGCTTCTGGACTGAGGCCACTGATCTTCCCTCGGGGGGAGGGGGGGACACTGCTGGCCGGACCCTCCGGGCAGCGCAACAGCAGGGGGCGCGTGGGTGGAGACTGTTTATTCACGGTGGGGGCAGCATGCTCAGGTGGGAGGGTCCAGCCCAGTTCCTCCAGCCCCCCAGTGCATGCCCAGCCCCAATAAGTTACCCCGCAACCCAGCTGCCCGCCCCGAGTCCGTCCGTCCTTCTGTGCGATCCAAGCGGGGTTTGCCGGGACTCAATACTCAATGGGGCCGCTTGTCCCCAGCCTGTGGGCAGCGGTCACAGGGCTGGCGGTGGCGGCGAGGGGAGGGGCGGGGCGCTCCCCGGGACAGAAGGGCCCTTGGGGCCGGCCTGGCACGCTAAGGGGTCAGCGGGGACTCGGAATACCACAGCCCCCCGCGCCGGGCCAGGCGCTGGGTGCCCACGCAGGCTGCGCCTGAGGAGGTGGCGCTGGTGGGTGGGTGGCGCCGCGGTCACACCTCAATGGCAGGGTCTGACCCTCGGCCCTGCCGCTGGAGCTGCTCCTCCTGCTTCATCTTGGGCTTCTCCGTCCGAGTATGCCATACCAGAACCTGTCGGGGGGGGGGGGGGGGGGGGGGGGG